>WMED01001847.1:0-21760 GCA_019650415.1 Pipa parva
TACAGACGCCTCTCATCTTTTTAAGTAGTGGAACTTGCACTATTGGTGACTGACTAAATAATTTTTTTCCCCACTGTAAAGCAAGTTGTTTTTACAGTCGGGTACAGAAGGATTCAATAATGCCTCTTGTGTTGTTTTGAATGTCTTCAGTAGCCAACTGTACAGCTTTTGTGAAGTTCCTAGCAGCAAAGCACAAGTTACCTTAGAGACTACAGGTGAATTCTGGGACATTGACGAGATCTTGCATTCCAAGTAAAGCCCATTCCATACCCCTCTCACTAGTTCACCTCTTACACAAAGCACTGGGGCAAGTGGCAAATATGATTGCAGTTTCTGGCTATTGTGAAACATTTAATTGAATGCTAGACAGATGTATTGTTCTAACATTCCAAAAATTTGTTGACTTTAGAAGTTACCTTAAATGAAGTGGGTTCAACTTGTGCATTACATTTTTGGTAGTGTAAATGCTTACCCTCCGCTATTAATTTGTTTACTTCTTACTTTCTGATGATTATAAAAATAACTTCTACGTTATACTGTACTGCTATGGGGTCAAAGCTGTGATCTCATACTGTGGATCTGATAGATGGCCAGCAAATGTGCTGTAGTATTTCGATTATTTTCTTCCCTACTGTAGGATTTTATATGTGCATAAAAATAGTTAATTATACTGGATTTATTTTACACCAAACCTAAAACTATTGTAAATTATTTCTCTTTCAAACTAAAGGGGAGACTGAGGCCATGGCCTTGTGAGATAAAACCACAGGTTTAGCCAGTTTTTTTCTGCATATAATGCTAATGCAGAGTGTTAAATTGAATTTTGAAAAAAAAAATCCTCTGGAGTTCTTTAGATCACCTTCGTCGCAGGATGGGGATAGAAACTTAGGTCTTTTTGAAAGCATGAACTCAAGGCATAAAATACCTAAATCAGAGACTAGAAGCTGTTAAATATAGATACCAGTGGATTATGAGCTATTTTCAAGGGCACAGCTTCCCCAACAAATTTAACCAGTGAAAGACAAAATCAAACGAAATGAAACCAAGAGATTCCTTTAGTGTTACCAAAACTGCTATGTGAGCACTTCACTCTAATTTCCCACCTGTACCTATGTTATTTTCAAACTAGATGATATATTTTTAATTTTTACTCAGCATTGTCTATAATCTAGATTATAGCTGTATGATTGAAGACAGTATTAAGATCTAATGAACCTAGCAAAACTAATAAGGCATTTCTGTGCTAGAAAATGTTTGCAGCTGGGAATGCAGGGGAAATTGGAACATCAATATACACCAGTGTGTTTTTTTTCCCTTAAGGCGGTGCACCTTGAATTGAAAGGAAAATAAACTCCAATGGAGATTGTTTAGCTGAAAGCTCTTTGTGCGCTTTTAAGTGTTTGAAAATGATGGAGCGCAATCTGCAGTAAGTTCAGCTCATTATAAAAACAAATATTTTACGGTAGGGTAAGGAAACCCCGCTGTAATAGATTTTGTTAAAGAGAAAGGAATGTTTTACTTAGTTTTTGAGAAAAAAACAGTTTAGCTCTGGATTCTCAAATAAATTACTGATTTTTAACTACATTTTTTTTAGTTGCCATAAAAATCAAACTGGAAGTTTCATGAACTGGCAAAAAAATATATGATAGGGATAGTCAAAGGTCACAACAGCTAGTCTGTGTTTTACCTCTGCACTCAGGGCACTGGGAGATACAAGTCAATGTATCTTGACTTGTTTAAGTCTGTGGCACAAATCTGCAAAGGCCTAGATGTGTGACTTGCTAATACAACTGTACACTTTTTGATGTGTTAACCTTAATTGTGTAGTACTGCTACTTGTACAAACCTCTGGGAGCTTACTTTTCAACACTACATAACATAGCTAACCAGCAAATACAGTGGGGCGCTATTAATACCTTTTTTAAATTTTTTGAGAGAAATGTTGCCATTTTACAGTAAATAAACAGAACATTTGTAATAAATAAAATACCCCTGATTATAAATCAGATGATTTTTGTAATTACCATAAGGTAACAGGTTGAGCTGGAATTATAAGCATAACCTAGAATAAGGTGGGCTATAGGGGCAGACAGGTGTGTGAGGGGAATGAATGAATAGCATGAATTGGAATAAATTCTGTGCTAGAAGATTAAGGCTAGATTATCAGCAGAATGGTAAGAGGAAGTGGGTGTTCTGATGCTTTCTGATTCTCTTCAGTAGGGAATGGGCAGAACTGGATATTGGGTTTCACAAATATTGGGTCTTTAGGAAAATCCTTAAGTAATCCGGCTCAGGTCTAAATGTGTGCAACTCCACCCTCCCTGTCTTGCTCCACCCAAAATCCACACCATTTTATCCAAACCCTCCCCCCATTAACTCCAAACCCCAGATCCATGGCAAATTGCTTAAGTTTTGGTCCCACTCCCTGTCGCTCTCATTCACCAAATACTGCAACTCCAAGGCATGAGGGCCCTAAGGGTTCCCAGGTATGGGGATGAGGTAAAAACTGAATGGGTAGTATATATATGGTATGAGAACCAGCAACAGGCACTGATAAACATATCCTTGATTAATACTTTGGGTGCGATATATTCACAGAGGTGAAGATTTCCAAGGCACTCTAACCTACAGCAACAAATTAATCTTATGTTTTCGTAAATCTATCCCTATTCAACCAGTACATGTTAAATGCTAATTTCTATGGTTAAACTTTGCCACAGTTGATACAATCCTTTATTTGGTATGTCCAAAGTGAGAAGAGGCTGAAGAAAAAAAAAAGGTAAATTATCATTGAAAGGGTAGATAGATGGAATGTAATAAGCTGAGGGGAGGTAAAATAAAGCGGATGTATAGGGGATATTTATAAAGGTTTCCAATAATTTTTATAGGGTCAACAACAAAAATTTTTTTTTTTTTTTGGTGTAAAAAAAAAAATGTATAAAAAATTGACTTTCGTCATGTCTAAGTTTTTAAGTGGGTGATTCCAGCATATAAAAAAATAAGATCTTTTCTCTGGCGTTACGTAGTCGAAAAACATGTCGAAATGTAATAAAATCTAAATTATCGATATCATGATATCGATATTGCAACATCGGATGATTTTTACTGATATTGTGATATCGAAATTTTGCCAATATCGAATTTCCAGTGATATTATGGATTTTTTCCATAAAAAATTAACAGATTAAAAATTTCAGTCGAATTTCAATATTGCGATATCCTCCAATATTGGCAATATCAGTATCGCAAAAATCATCCGATATCACAATATCAATATTTTTATTTTATTAGATTTCACCCTCAGCATTTTGGGAACTCGCTATTCCCTATTCCCTGTCCGCTCATTACTTGCATTTCTTGTATTTTCAGCAGACTTTGTAATGTGTAAATTTAGCTATAGTGTTTACAGCTGAAACAACCATGGAATATGCTTTAGATAAAGCGAAGGAAATGTATATTTTTCTTAAAAAAGTAGAAGCTGCTGTAAATTATCAAAGGTGAAAAAAAAGTCATGACACCTGGAATATATTGTTTGCAGCAATGTACCTGAATATTTTGTTTGTTGTTTTAACAAATATTACTAAAAGCCCCTCTAAAGACTCATGGGTGAAGATATTGGTATCTACTTTTTCTAGTATAACTCCCCCCCAATTTATTTCTTTATCACTTTGTTGCTCTTTGCCTTCTATGGTGGATATTTTAAAAGTCTTTCATAGATTAAACCCAATATATAAGATTTCTTCTGATGATATATTAACACGTAATGTCACTGAAACACAATGGCTATCAGTTGACGGATAACAAAAATAGATTTCATAGAACTAAATCACATTTTTATTTTGAAATGTATCTTGCTTGTTTAAATCCTCCTTCTTAGAACTGATGTGTTAGGAAAGTTTTATTTTATTAGAATCGACTTCCTTCACCTTGTCTGCCCCAGCTCTTTCTAAGATCACAATTGTGTTGATCTGACGAGATTCTGAAATTTGGATTGAGCATGACCCCATGTTGCATGACTTCCTGTCCTACTGTTAGTTTTATTCATGTTGCCTAAGATTTTGCCCCACCTCAATCGATAAGGTTACATGCATACAAGTGTAGAATAAATAACTGATTAAGCAGAGAAGACGAAGAAGAGCTTTTAGAGAGCACCTTGTATAGAGATGATATTCAGGCTGCAAAAAAAAAAAACAAAAAAACCTTAATTAAATGCGTATTCCTTTTGATCCTCATCTCTTTCTATTTCACTTATTTCAATATTTCTCTCTTTACTTCATATGACAAAAAGGGGAGGAGTGATATGATGGTTATTGTTTCAGTCTGTGAGATTGCTTCAGACTTCTCTTTAACCTTGCTTAAGTCACCTTGCATGATATCTATCAAAATGACACAATTTGTTCTCTAACACAAAGAAGAATAATTTACATCTGCATCCATTTGACATTTGATGAGAAGCCCTTGGGGGCAGTGATTTAAGCCACCTAATTTAGGCAGGCATAAGTGAGGTAAAAAGGACATTTTTTTTTTTGCTGCTTATAGATGCAGATATTGATGCATCATTTTGTAATATATGGTGATATTCTTCCCAATGACCTCTATTTTGAATCAAAATAAATATTACATGATTTCTAAGCAGCAATTTCAGTCCATTAATTTCAACATTTTAATAATCTTTTAATCAGGGTTTTTTCGTGGTTACACCCTTAGATAAAATACTTTTATGACCTTTTGTTTTAGACCTCCATGTAAGACAACTACCTCACTGATGGATTTTCCTCATCTCATAGTACTTATCTGACAGAAAATGTCCATTTGTAACAATCTCGTTTCATTTCTTACACTTTTTTTATCTGCAGATATTAATTTTTCCATAAAACGGTTATAGTTATTAGCATGTTAAATTATTTGCTTCTACCTTTCTGACACTGTGTAGATAGCCTCACCAGGATACCATGATGAAAATAATGATTTGTCTGGTCCCTTAGCCTGGACCAGGTAAGCCTTTCTGTTTCTCAGTCATAAAGGACGGCTGTTTTAGTCAAGCAGAATCAGTATGGTACCAGAAACACAAACTAAGAATTAGATAGAGACAAATTTCTATAAATGCATGTTCTGTCTCTCCTCCCCGCTGGCCAGAAATATTCCTACCTTGACCTATCTTTGCTTTTTATACTGTCTTCCATTGGTCAGCCTTATCTGAATGTTCTTTCTCAATCAAGGCCCCATAGCAGAATGTCTGGAGAGATTTCTATGTTAAATTTATCCATAAATTTTTATTCTGTTTCTCCTTTGCTATACTGCCGAGCAGTGTGTTTGCCCAGGCATGTCTAGTCAAAGGATGTACCCCTTTCTACAAATTATAAGAAGTTATTTTGGACCCTTTAAAAACCTCAGACTTTTGTAAGGGCAAAAGTTAATAAACTCTTAAAGACCCAATTTAGGCCCTCATTCACCATAGTGCAAAGTGGGCCGCAAAGCGTTCGGCTCACTTCGCACTATGGTGAATGAGGGCCTTAGTCTTTTTGAGTTTATTTCTGCAAGATCCCCGGTTGTTTCTGATAGTTAATATTGATCTTTTTTTATTATATATATTTATCAATAGAAACTTTTTGATCGAGTTTTTTTAACAGATTTTTCAACGGAAAGTTAGCCATACTTTACATTAGTAGCATGGCTGCCTTTCCATCGAAATATCCAATTAAAAAAACTCAATCGAAAAGTTTGTATCAGTAAATATCAATCAAAAACTAAAATGAGAAACTGATCTCGTGGGAATCAACTCAAAAAGACGAAATTGGGTCTTTACGAGTTTATTAAATTTTGCCCTTGCAAGGAGTACTTTAGTAGTTTTTAAGCCTTGTATTTCTATGTATATTCAATAAATAGTATAATATCTGCTTTTTGGATCAGAACTTCCTATATGCTTTTATGTATATGTCTAATATGTTTGCCTTATTTGAATTCTCTATATTACATTATATTTCTTAGCCTCTAGGTCAGGTTTTACAAAACAATATGTGTATTATCTATTTTTGTTTGTTTCTAGAGAACATATTATATTCTCTTATATTGAGACTTGAAATTTGCATTCCGTATTGTTAACTACTTGGTTTAGAAATTTGTATATTAATTAGGAGCTGAAGAGCCAGCTGGTGTACATAAGGCAATGCCCTAAATGCATGTAGCATGGTTGATCCAGTGTCATTTTAAAAGGGCTAAGCTGATTATTAACACACTTTTTTATTTTAATGGCAGTTAATTAACTAGCAGGCCTTTTTACACAATGTCTGTAATTTGAAAGTTAATAAAACTCTTTGTATATTGTTACATAAACAGTAGCTGACATGCTTTAGTGGTGATTATGAGCTTACACGGATATCCCAGATATTCTAAAAGCAATCGAGAACTTGCCACATTTGCAGCTTTAGCTGTGATCTCATTTAGAGCATCTTTTATGATGCGATTTATTTGCTGGACTGAATTCAGTTTGTAAATAATCCTGGTCATCCAACAGGGTTGTGCCCACTGACCATGCAAAAATAAATGAGTAAATAAGTGCAGGTGTGTGAGGAATTGCACTTTCTTGCTTGCTTCCATCTCTGCAGATAATTCCTGACAGCTCTAATAATGCTGAGAGTAGGGATTTGTAGACCATCTAATTTAAGAGACATTATTAGACACCTGCCTTTTAATATGCTATTGGGAATACATGAGGATCTGCTTGTAATCCTGACTAGATCACCAGGTCCATTAAAGAAACAATACCCCAACCTGCACACATCTTCGCTTCTTGTATTGCACTCTAGATGAAGATCTAAGGAAGTTTGTGTAACACAGGGGTCGCTCCAGTCCCGGGCATTCCATCTGCAGGTGGTGATCTTTATATCTGTTTTCCCACCTTGCACAGGTGCTTTGAATTGTAGATTTGTAACTAGGCTCTGGCTACATGTACTCTGCTGGCTGGCTGTGTCATTGCCTGATTATAGGTCTTGTTCCCGGAGTCCTAAGTCCTGCTTTGCCTGCTGGTATACAGTTCTCCACAGAGAGTTCTCTACTAAAGGCTGTGTGTCTCCAGTTTGGGTCTCTCTCGCTTTGTATACCTGGTTTTGGTGATCCTGCTCTCGAAAGCTCCCTCCTACTTCTCCGCTACCACCTCAGCACCGCCAATGGGTGGCTTCCCCAGGGGCCGCGACCTGGGATTCCCTTGCAGCACAGGCTATACCTCCTTGTAGGTTAAGGGTGAAAACTGGGCATCCCTTATAATCCTCGCCTTGGGTGGTACCAGCGCCAAACTCTCTGTGGTGCCCTGCAAACCCCAAGTTATCCAGACTATTCATTGCAGGTTTCCTACAAATGGAATTGTGAGGTGTGAAAATGACAAATTTGACTTGTCGGATCCAATGCATATGGCGCCTGCTCCCATTGTTCAGTTGTGTTTTCATGTGCAAGTTATTCTCTTGCTTTGTTTTCTCATCAGAGATTCTTCCTGTATTACTTTTATTACACAAAACCAACTGTAAAAACATAATAATCTTGAAGTGTTAGAAAAACTCTACCCTAGGAAAAACTTATAGGTAATAGCAGGACAATGAGAGAACAAAATAACAACAATATTGTAAAACAATGTTTGTTTTTGGCATGACTAAGAAAATATTTAAAAATTGCCTTTACCTTTTCATTCCCTTTAAATACTGTTGACAGAACAGGCTCAACCATATATGTAGTCTATTAGAGTGAAATTTATTAAAATACTACTATCGCGATGTCGATTTTAACCGATATCGCGATAGCGGTATTTTTTACCGGTATCGGAATTTACCGATATAGCAGCCGTTATACTATTGAAATCAGTGGCCGGCCGAAATTCGATATCGCGATACAGTTATCGGTAAATTCCGATATCGCAATATCGATATTGGTACATTTCGATATTGGTAAAATTACCAATATCGGTAAAATCCATTTGATATCGGTAATTTCTGATTTTAATAAAATATGAAACTTGAGATGCAATTAGTTCCCCCCTTCTAAAATAGTAATGATGATCACTAATGGTATAGTTTAAGACAGGCACTTTCATTTTTGTTGCTCACACTTGTCTGTTGTAGGGATATGAGTCCAAGTCTTTCTCATTATTCAAATAATTTGTGGATGTCTCCTCCTTGTAACCTGTTTGAGGCCTAGATTGATGATTTATGGAGCATGGAATTTCAAGGTCATTGTGTGTAACTTTCTGATACCTAATACTGTACCGTATATACCAGTGTGTGGAGGGTATGGAGATTATGGATATATTAAAAGGGAAGAAAAAATATCAAGTATGGGGCATTTCACAATGCAGAGCCTTAGGTAACAGCCTTTTTTAGCTTAATAGATTAGTCAAACCTTTCTATGCTTCCTCAGAAATATTTCTGTTTTATACACAAACAGCTTCTGCCTGCAAATTCTCAGCTCTGCACATTTATTTCTCCATCTTCAAAACAGAATCTCAGCTCTCAGTGCAGAAAGAGAGAGACTGTACATCTTAGACTCCATTTGTACAGTGGCCTATGTGAGCAAAACCCTTTGAGTATTATATTTATATATATATATATATATATATATATATACATATATTCATGTTTGAAACACAGACTCTGATGCTTGATGAATATTTGAATTAACTGTGCATGTGGTGGCTCAGTAATTTGCACTGCTGCCCTGGGTTCAATTCCACCCTGGACTTCATCTCCATTGAGTTTGTATGTTCTCCCCACACCTGCGTTGGTTTCCTCCCTCAATCCAAAAACATACATCTGTGTCTGTCTATGTGTGGGTGACTGAATAGGGAAACTAGATTGTAAGCTCCACGGGGCAGGGACTGAAGTGAATGATGAACCTCTGTAAAGCACTGTGTAATATAGTAGAGCTATATAAAAATGAATAAGTACAATACGTAAAGTGGAGATAAGTGTTCGATAATTCTGTGACTGTCTTTAGTCTCACATTCACCCCCAGAATCAGGAATTTAGAAATCTCTGCAATGTGAAGTGGCAAATGATTGGGAATTCACACCTTTATGTGACAATTCAGGGGGGAATTCACAATAGTGCGAAGGGAGGTGTGGATCCTTTGCCTCACTTCGCACTGACTTCGCATTAAAGGGATTCCAGTCTCGGCGAGACCAAAAGAGTCGCCTCGCCGAGACTAGAATCACATAACAGTCAGTGCGAAGGATCCACGCCTCACTTCGCACTATTGTGAATTCCCCCCTCAGTCTTTTATAAATAAAACCCCCAAGCCTCCTGTAGGCTCCCATTGACTTGTCTCTATTTAGCTACTAACCTCTTGGACATCTTGCTGCAGGCATTTTAAATCAATAAGCAGACAGAATTCTAAGTGGTTAGAAGCAATAAAGGCAAGGCAGTGGGAGTTAGCCAGAGCCTTACTGCTTTAGCGTAGAAAAATGCATCATGTGTCAGTGACCTTACCTTTGCATGTTCAATTACATGTAAACTTGAATTCAACAGCTACTTCTGTAAATACAGTATAAGTCCTGTTGGCATGCTCCGTGTATGCCTGTATCCATCTATTACTTCTCTGATAATGAAATCTGATTAGTTATATAACAGGTGTGTATGTGGTCACAAGAAGAAGATGGGTTTGGATGGTCTTGGAGCTAATTTTGGCTGATTGTTGCTTCCTTACAACATGATCAAATAGATTCTGAATGTACTGTTTCTTTAACACTTGTATTTTAACAGTAATAAAGTTGTTGATAATTTATGTTTCATTCTCCAAAAATGAGGACAAAAAACTATGCTTTTAATAATAATGAAAGATTGCTTATATTGTCATCTAGTTCTTTAACTAGTCATTCATTTTTTTTATGACCCACATACCCAAATTACTGCAAGAAGTGAAATTCAGTGTATCAAACAACATGTTGCATTTTGTTTAAAATGTGTTGAGCATATATATGACTGTGACTTGCTTCACGCTGATGGAGTGGAATTGGTTAAACATTCTAATCAATATGGCCGTAGTCAAGTGCCTTACACGTGTAAGTATAAGCGCATGTAAGATCTCTTCCTTTCCCTTCCTGTCTAAAACTATAATGGATTTGTTAAGACTATCAATGCATGGGTGTGAGGAAAGCCATTTGAATCCTCACATCTATTAGCCTGCTTGATAAATCACATGCTTCTCATTAAATGAACTAGTCATTGTGGCCGCTTCTGTTGTCTAACAGTTATTTGATTGTGAGAAGCATTGCTAGGTTTATTTTGAGAGACTGCTTCATTGTAACTGTTGTATGATTAAATATTGAGAGTATTGCTTTTCCAATTGTTCTATTGCAGGATTTAATGAGTGCAATTAAATGGAAAAATTGCCTTTTTAACTGATGATAGTCCATTAGTGTCTCTGTCTGTTCAGGGAAGAAAAGAAGCAAATTATTGGAATGATAAATGAGTCAAAGTTACCACGGTGATGGAGAGGTGTGATTTCCTTTCACATAATCTTCAATTAGTGATCTTTCTAAGAGGATGTTTTTCAAAAGGGTAATAGAGAGGTAATGAGATCAGAAGGAGGTCAAACCCGGCCTCTTTCATTTGGCAGTTTGATTAATTTATTTCTACTCTTTGCAGATTGCTCTGGGGGGCTTCTGTAACCCAGGAATTTCATTCCCAAGAATGTACTTGGAGTGACTGCTTGCATCAGCCTTTTGGGTGTTTAGGGCACATTCTTACACTTGGTTTTCTGTTTCTAAAGTTAACCTAGTCATTGCAGGCTGTGTTCAGTAGGAAACACCATAGGAGCTGTTAACCATACGGGAGCCTGAGTTAAATTTCTGCATTTTACTGTTTCACTTTAGTCTCTACTTGTTACACACAGACTGATTCACATCCTAGTCAGGTCAGAAAACAAATTATAAATACATAGTAAAGATTGTGGCACGCAGCTGAAAAAACAAAATTCAACACTTTGGAACATCAGAAAGGTTATATCATATAACTGAGTGGACAACTTCATACAGGGTCCAGAACTTGATTCCCATACTGAGGGGGCACCTCAGCTACAGGAAGTAGCTTTCTGAAGGACGAAGGTGGTGCTCCTCTGATTATTAGATTTTAAGTACTGCCTTTTTGCACCTTTGTGCCTGAGTGAAGAGACAGGTAGTGGTGCACTGCCAACTTACAGGTTTAAAAGTGGTGCAAAAATTCTTGGATGTTTAGGCCAACATCACCATGTAACAGAATTCTGTAGAGAAGAATATATACACACATAATGCGTGTTCTGGTATATAACCTGATTTATTGGACCGTAGGTGCAAGGTACAGGTGCCACACTGTTTCGGAGGTCATAGCCTGACGAAGGATGTGACATATTTATTCCCTTTTGCCTTTGCCCTTTTGCCTAAGCTGCATTGATATATTTGACTTACACAGTTTAACAACACCAGAGATTTTACTGTGCAGCGTTGCCTCATGTGTCCAAAATTTGATATTATAAGCAAGACTTTCTCCTATGATCAGCATTATTTTCCTGGAAGTGGTTCTTACTATATGAGAGAATAGACTATTCACCTTATTCATATTATCCGCTTCCTATTACCTGATTCTACAATGGTGCTTCAGTACCAGGTTACCAGTTCTGTTTAACCGCTAATTACAATATTAATATGAAAGTTCTCTGCAAGGTGAGCAGTATTACAAAAATGGTTGCTTCTATGCAATTTTAATTAATGTACAAAGCTTAAATTATCCTCTTTTCATTCCTAAAGACAGATGCTTTTTTCAAACATTTTATACATACATATACATCTATAGGAACAAGATCTACTAACAGATTCGTACATTGATTCCACTTTCAGAAAAACAATATTAACCATAACACGTACATTTGTTTGAGATCAACAACAATACTGTATTGAATTCACTGTGCATGGTTAAATCTTTACAAGTTTTGGCTTATTTTAAAGTGGTGCATTCTGCTGTGGAAAAAAATTAAAAAAATAAATATAGCAAGTGCTGAAAACATCTTGTTTCTCCAATAAAATTATTTGTAACATTATCGGCGTGGGCAAGTCGTTCACTGGCAGATGTTTATGGTCATTGTTTTCCATTCACATCCATGTGTGCCCAGAGAGGTTTTATATTTTGATTACTTTTGTTAGGGATGTGCCGCACTCAATCGGTTTTGAGTTGCATCTGCCTGATGGCTCAGAATCTGTCTCTACAAGCTGTTGCGTTTCGCAATCATTTTCACGGAGCAATTACTATTTACAGTGCAATGCCATTTGAAAATCTTTTTTTTGTTGTCTCCTTATGAAAGTGAAAATATGTAGAAATTTAAAGATACATGGATGCTGAAATAGATGCATTTAATTTCTAAACATTGGAGCAGGTAAAGATTAATGGGTGTGTCTGATATAGGGGCTGTTCGGGTCACAACTTTGCTGTCAGACTTTAGTGGGAAAATTATAGATAAGAAGGATTACCTACTTTCTATCTAAAACTGGTATACATATGTAGTTCAGTGGATAAAAGCATAAATAAAATGAACAGTTCCTCAACGAGTCTCCCTGGGTTTAGTCCCCAGCTTCTTCAGGAGGTAATGGTGATGGAAGTGCACCCTGTGATGCTGCTTGTTAATGAGCTCAAGGAACTGTTCATTTTATTTATGCTTTTATCCACTGAAGTACATGTGAGTACCAGTTTTCAATAAAGTTATTAAACTTATTTATTGGCTACACTATTAGTGTTTCCATATCCTTTGAGGTGAAGAAACATTTAAATTTGTGGCATTTGGACCCAGTTGTGGATCTGAGATCGACTACCCTTTGATTGTATTTTACATCTCCCACATTTATTGGTTGTGCGGTAAGCAAATTACTTTAGGGGGAATCCCCCCCACACACACCATTTTTGCACTTTCCTACTACTGAAGGGTTTACATTGGTACTTTTTGGGCACCTTATTCTAACTTCATCACAAGTGGTGGTTTACATTTTTACATTATCACACTAGGAGATATTTTTGTCTTCTTTATTTGAGCTTCCTATAGATTCTACATTGTAATAAAGGGACAGTAAGAACCTAGATTCTATGCATGCACCGCATCTCTGTGGTAAACAAGATAAAAGTATGAATTCAGTTTCAGCTCATCAGTGAATCTTATTTCCAGCCAATTGCAACAAGATCTGCCTTATATTAGGCTGCCAGATTTGGTGTCCTTGCCTGAGCAAGGAATTTACTCTACTCAACCCAGCGCTGTATCACTTGTGTTCAAGAGCTGTGGTCATGGTTTATCTGAGATCCTGTTCCTGCTCTCCAGAGTAACCAATATCAACCATGGTTTCCAGTCTTAAGTCTTAACCTGATCTTGTTCTCTACTGTGGTTTTATTTATCTGCCTGATTCCAGATTTCCTGCATTCCTGATTCTGCTTCTCTGTTTCAAGTCATTGTTTCCAGTTCAGCTATTCCAGTGTTCCTGAGATATAGGGACATTAGCTATCACCAGTGGGAGGTTAACCTGGATGCTGCAACCTGGGGGTTCCCTTGTAGCAAAATCCACACCCCCTTGTGGGAGTTAAGAGTAAATACTAGGAGCCCCTTAGACTCCACACCTCAGGATTAACCAGTGTCTATCCCACTGTGGTGCAGAGGATCCACCCACTCACTGTCTGCAATGTTACAAGGAGGAGGTGGGAATGAAGCAGTTTTTCTATCCTTAATAAGAGTTCCAGATAGCCTTGAAACTACATCAATAATGTATTGTAATGGCTGCTTTGTTGTTATGGCCCATAGGTAGCTATTTCAGTAGTAGATAAAATTTCTAAATCATTTGCAGTTCATCCCCCTAAATGTTTGTGGTTAATGCCAATGTCAATCAACCTCCTAGTTCCCCAATGATTACTAATTGATTTGTGTGCAAAATATTTCAATCAACAAATGTAAGGAGGCATACTTACCTGCGTCAAGTTGATCCTGTTCTGTGACGGAGTCTGTCGCGGTCGCCATCTTGGTGTTCTGGACGCAGCTTTTCATGGCGCTTGGTTAGTGTTCCTCTCAAGGCTCCTGTACGTAATGCAACAGAACTAGATGTGGTGACAGCATTGCATTGCAGATGCATTCTCGCCTGCCGCCTATTTAAGCCTGCTTTATTGTAGCTATGGCACCCTATTATAGGACTCCTATAGTGCTCCTGGGTGCATTTGTTCAGTCTCCTGTTCCTGTTTATGACCATGGCCTGTTCCCTGTTCCTGTTTGTCTGCCGCCTGCCCTGACCCTAGCTTTGTACTTGGACCTTGATTACTTGCCGCCAGCCATATCTCTAGCCTCTTACCTGATTACTCTTACCGCTTCTATACCACGCTCCTGGACTACAACCAGAGTATCACACAGCAGCTAAGACCTAACCTCCTTGTGGGGGCTGTAGGGGAAAACCGTGGTTACCTTAGACTCCGCGCCTTAGGGTCTGTATGCAATCAAAGTTGTCCAGTGACCTGCTGCTACCATCTTCTCCTCACCAGCTACCAGCCACAGCCTGACAACAGGTTTTCAGTTTTCCCTGTGGAAGGCAGGACCCGTACCAGCTTGCTGTCTGTTCTGTAGAGTAATTGTCCCAGATTGATACAAGACATCAGTAGTTATACAAGCTGGAAGCATAGGCATCTAATGAACCTGGGTTTAGGAGTTGAGTCTCTTGGCATTGTAACTTATTTATTGCTGATCTTTGTATCCTTGACTTTGTTGATGAGTGTGCTTGACTTTTTATAACTGGGAACATAATGGACAATGTGAAACATTTTATCCAACCTTCTTTTATGTCCATGTTTATTACAAAAAATGGATGTATTCTGGGCTGTCCTGACCCGTTTCTTTCTTCTCTGATAGTAGGACACTTACTGCTGACTATGTAGTGATGACTGCAAACAATGTAGCCTATAAAATATTTATTTTCTGTCTAATAATGAAACCTTTATATTAACCTCTGATACTGTGGCAACAAGCTCAAACATAAACAAGAACATCAGATTAAACACTGATATCCAAGATGTCTAACTTATAAGAATTATATAAGGCTCCATTTACATTAATGCCCTCAATGCTTCAGTTTTTATGTAGTGATACTTAGCACATTCAGCTCTATCACAACCACCAGTGGTTTTTGCTGCATTGTTGTATTTACAACAGAATCATTACTACAAATAGTAATTTCCCAAGTGAAGATTGTCACATGTTCTTTCTTCCTTAAGAAACAACCTTATACTCACTCTCTTTAAACCATGTTCCTACCAAAATAACCTACCTTCTGCTATGTCACTGTCAGTTATTACCCTGGCTATGTCTACTACTCATCCTTAGTTACAAAGCCAATCCCTTACTAATGCAGTTTGCTGCTACATCACTTACCTAGTTGCTTATTACTCCCATAAGCATCCTTTTTGTTGTTCACTTGACCAGCTAACCTAACCTTCTCACATCACCTTTCACTCTCGGCTTCAAGCGTTCCCCAGTGGTATACTTTTCCTCTGGAAATCTCTGTTATAATAATCAAACTTCATTGTTCTAAAAACCCATCCTACAAAATGTCTTCATTAAGTTTTAGACTTCCCCTGCCTTACTGCTAAGGTTTAGTATAGCACTTAATACTGCTTTGTTATTACTTACCTCTATCACATTTTTCACTCTTATCTTCCAGTTTGATAAAACTGTCAGCCTATCAGCCTAAAGGTGATAACCTTTAGATTATAAGTACTTTTGATAGGGACCATCCACATGTTCCCTTCTCTTACAGACTTTATCTACTTAATTTTCTTTTATTGGCCCTTGTTTGTCCAGTACCTATTGTTCAAAAATACAACAGATGCTGGAACTTTAAGTGGAGATAAATTCACAGGCTGGCTAGCATGCTAAATAGATACTATTTCATAATTCGAAGTGTGCAGTGTGCTCCAGCATGTTATTAAAGGAAAACTAAAGGTAAAAAGGAAGAAAGACTTATTAAAAACCTTACCTGATATTGAGGTGTATCACTACAGTTACAGAATGAGCTGTGCTGTAATTAGCCAGCACACGATGCTTCACAGTGCAGGCTGACTGAGAAGCCAGCATGAAGCCCATCCCATCTTTTTTTTCACCAGTGCTGAAAATGTTTAAAACATCATCTTGTTCAATGTGGTGGCCAATGAGAATGCTCCCTGCAATGAGCATCATGATGTGTAAGGTTGGTGAAACAAGTGGGAGGAGCTTGCGTGCTGATGAACAAGCATCGTGTGCCGGCTAGTTAGAGCACAGTTCACACTGTGACTGTAGCAATTCACCTCTGTATCAGGTAAGGTTTTTAGTAAGTCTTTTTTATATTTTAGCTTTAGGTCCCCATTAATCTCTTTTTATAAAATTGACATGTTACACAGCATTGAACATTTTAATTATGGTAAAGAACTAATCATACTACAAGTCTTTTTATAAAAATAAAATCTAGAAATGAAACTGATAAAGAAATACAATAACAATAATTGAGATATATTAAAAAAAAATAATCTGCTTTTACCATAGACAAGAAGCTTTAAACAAAGATTTCTCAACACGAGATTACAGATCATAATTTGTATAATTACTTTCACAGCTTTGGATGGATATTGACATGGATATTGATCACTGTGAACAATTCATTCTGAACATATATTTGAATATGTCATTTTTAGTATCTTGAATTTCAAAGTTTTCAGTTTAATATTCTTGCAGGGGACGTCAGAAAATAACCTGCTTAATAGCCCATTGTTTGTATTTTGCATAATGATTATTTACTTATCATTAATGAGGGACTTTATTTTATGGTATAAATAGACATCTGCATTATTTGGCTTCAAAGAAACTTGAAAAATACACCTGTGTCGAAGTTTTCTTTCACTCTCCTTAAGTAAACTTAAGTGAAGCCAGTAGCTGTTATCTGTACATTATTAATGGTCAACTAAAAGGGATATGCAACATATAGAATTACTTAGTAAATACAAATGAGCCAGAATTCAGAATCCAAGTTTCTTGCATACATTTTTATTCATGAATTATTAATTTTCCAAATATTGTGATCTGTCTAACTGTTGATCATTAAGGGGTTTATTCACTAAATTCCAAATTGTTGCGTATAGGTGCGAATTCACCAGATAAAGACAGTCGCAATAGGCTGCTGCGGTCGCGTCTTGATAATGAGAATATTGCTGCAGTCACGACTTTATTATGGGAAAATTGTCACAATCTTAACATTAAAAACAATTTTTTTGTTGTTTATTCTTATCATTCCAGCAAAATATATTGTTATAGAATTATGGAAGAATAATAGTTTGGCTAGGTTCACACTAGTGTTTTTATATGCTGCACATAAAAACAAAACAGCCATGTCGCGTAAACCTATGGGACTTACCTTGTTCCAACTACATTAGTGTATGATGCACATATGCTGCATATGGAACGCTTCACATCGCATTTTTTCCAGTGTATATATAAGCCGCGCAGCTATATAGGAGGAGCCACGAACGCTTAGGGGAATGTTCACACTGGAGTAGAGCAAGTACAATAGAAATGCCCATCTAGAAAATACGCTGGACTGAAATAAGCTGCATATTTTCTTGACGCGCTTCTAAATATGCTGCATATTTTATATGCAGTGTGAACCTAGCCTTAAGTTAAAGTGGTACAAATATTACATTTTCAAATAACTTTATTAATATCATCACCAGTATAATTTACTATGAAATTATATTTTCAAACATATTTTAAAACTACCTTATTTTTTTCTTTCTCTGTACTACTGAATTTAGCCTTCAAATGTGAACAAATCTGCATCTTTATCCTATGGCTGCTCCAAGCTCACTTAGAAGTAAACAAACATAATTGCACACCATTTAAATGAGGAACTTAAGCCTGGTTGTTTAAATTATAGCCATATATCATGATTGGGATGCTGTTTTTTTTAAATTAAGGAAGTAGACCCAGCCAAATGAGTACCAGGGGATTTACTATTTACTATGGTAGCTTTCTGTACAATGGAAGACCAAGGAATTAAAAACAAATAATTTAATTGTATACAAATTAAATACAGAAAATAAAATGTGAAACAACCTGCACAGAATTTGGATGCAACAATTTGGCCTTTCATGAATAAGCCCCTTACCATATGTATGTATAATTTTATTTGTAAAGCGCCACAAATTTACACAGCACTGTACAATTCAGCAATACAAACATAATACAGACATGGGAAAAGTGCATTACACAATACAAGTACTGTATAATATCACAAGGATACTTTACTTTAAGTGGTACGTTGTGGTTGATACAAGAGGTTGGAGGTCCCTTTCCCGTAGAGCTTACAATCTAAATGGGAGGAAGACTTACATACACAGAACGGTAATGAAAGCTCTAACAATGTGCTGAAACACAAGTCAATAAATGCAAATGTTAAGCATAAATAACTAAATAAGGATTCAATAAAATATATACATTAAAAATAATGTTAAAATGATGTATAATAAAACATTTTTTTTCTTTTTGTATATAGTTTTATTTTTCTTTCTCTTTATTGATCCTGAATTTGTCTCTGCATATTTATAGAAGGTAACAAAGCTACCTATGGTGATGAACTTGTTTAACAGTTAATTTGCTGTCCCGTTGCTTATACTGTAAGTTGCATCTTGAGATTTAATGATCTTTTTTTTTTTTTTTTTTTCTGGTTCTTTCCCCTTTATACTATTTTAAAGAGTATATTCCTTGCCTACATTTTCTGCTGATCAAAGTTATGATTTCATTGAATTTGATCCTAAAACTAAACCTGAAATGGACATACTGGACTGTAGAATAAAGCAGGTGAAGTGAATAGTTATAGTATCATTTTAAACACAGGGACAATTATATACATTGACATTATCTGTATGGCACAGCACTTAAGTTACAACTGTTGAGTACTACTGTTGTATCTGAGGACACAATTCCATGCATACCAGTTTTGTATAATGTTAAAGCTTTTTCAACCTGTACAGGCTAGTGAAATAGCAACAATGTATTAATAACACTGTTTTTGCTGATTTATAAAGCTGTTCCCATCACACTTTTTAAACCAAAAAAAGTTCCCAGCTTTAAGCTGCTGAAAACCCATTATTCCCTATGAAGTTGGTCCAGTCATTTAGCCACAGTTGGATTAGTTTTTGTATCAAGAACATTAATATCAGTATGCATCTGAAATGGAAGGAGAACTGCATTGAAAATACTACAAAGCTTGCAGGTTTCAACAGATGGATATCTATTGATATTAAACGTAGTCAGTATTGACTATTTTTCAGTTCTATATAAATCAGCATAATCAAAATGAAAAGTAACTTTGAAAATCATTGATAAATAGCAAAACTAAACAAAATGGTCAAAGGTATATTATAAATATCCCTAAATGTAATAGCATTATCAATGAGTAGATTTATTAGGATCATATATGAAGCATCAGCCAGGATACTGATGTTGAGCCAACTACTCATGCAGGGTTCTCTCACTCCTACTGCCAAAGATTTGACCTTCTACAGCTTAGTCATTCTCATGAGTATGAACTTCTGGAGAACTGATTTTTTTTCTATACAAGAGAAACCCTTTCTTAGGTTATTCCTTATGTACTGTTTGGGTTCTAAGTTTAATTAATATAGGTACTACATGGCTCATCCTTGGTCTTAATCTTAACACGAAGGAGGTTATTGACTAAAGAGAGAATTTGATTCAAATTCTCATCGCTTCGAGTGGCTGCACCCTGATTCTCTACTCTTTACTGACTAAACAGTGGATTCCCATAGTGAAGTAGCAACTGTGACAATAGTAAAGTCATGACCATGACAATATTCCCATAGTGAAGTTGTGACTGTGACAGTAGCCAACTATTGTGTAGTGTGTGACCGTCGTTAGCTGGCAAATTAGCCACGTCAGAGTTTTCTGAATATGGGGAAATGGCAAATTCACACCTTTACAAGACAATTCGGACTTTAGTCAATAATCCCCTAACACTCTACTGTACATATCCAACTCCAAAAGGGGACTCCCACTGGCCACTGTGAAACTATGGATACTACTTCTAACTCCCATGTTCTTTTAGCATTATTTTAATTCATTTCCTTCAGCAGTGGCTAATTACATTATTAATGCAGTGTCCAGCAAGTACATCCGCAACCTTTTCCAAGTTATAATGAATGGTGTTTCACGTACATCTTGTGCAACAAATAATATAAAATGTTGCTGACATCTCTGATGTGTACTGAAGCTGACCAGGTTAACTAGAAGTTTGTTGGACTTTATCTGCATCATTTAGATAAATATTTCTAATACATTGATGGGTAGAAACTATTTTTTTTTCTCCTTATTTTTTGGAATCTTCACAATACTTTCAAAATAAATTGAGTAAAAGACTAGCAATAGTTTGTGGCATAAACATGAATGCAAATCAGGTCAAATGTATCTTTCTCCGAATCACAAATGTTTTGCTTGAAATCCCAATAAATATTACTGGCACATGCTGATAAATACCTTCGCTGTATATCATCGAACCCTTACGTAGAATCTTTTTTTTTTTTTTTTTTTTTTTTTTTTAAAGCCGAATGTTTTCCATTTCCAGATCTTTATTTCTTTATTGGCGCGAGCAATCAGCGATAAACCATTTGGTACTTATCACTACAAACCCACTGGATGATGGGGCAGAGCATTATTATAAGAGAGCATGTTGTTGAAATGGTAAATATTTCATACATTTTGCATAATGGGCATCCTTGTTTCCGTGCAGCTCAGTAAATGGAAAGTAAATCCATGTGTACTTTAGACAATAAAAAAAAAAAAAGCCCAGCTTTATGCTGTATCATATAAAGATGCAGATTTGATTCCCACTCTACTCTAGCTGTAAAAAAAGAAAGTTTTTAAAGTGGTTAGCCCTACCTGGAAATGTAAATGCACTTGCCTAATGTAATGTTGAAGAAAAATTAAGACAAATGATACTGCATTGCTGCCACAAACTGCGGCTAGTACAAAATTCAGTTTAGTCATTATCCTATGAATGCCTTTACTAAGCCTCCTCTGTGTATGCACAATTTATGTTGAATACAACATGAATCATTTTAATAGAGCAGGCAAAAAAAAATTCCCTAAAGTCAATTTTCAAATTATGAACCTTGGGAAAAAGATCAGAGGGAAAATAAAATAAAAAAAAAAATAGTAGAAAGAGCAGACTTTCTTTTAAACTACTATGTCTGCTATTAACACTTTAGTGTCCAGCTAGCTAGAACTGCATAAGTAGTTAAGAGGCCTCCAGGGAAATTCATTTAATGGCATTAATGTAAATAAATAAAGGATGCAAAGTAGCTTTTTACCTAATTGTGCCCGTTTTACACCTTTTTATTGATTTTGTGTGTCCCATAAATGTATTTGAATATCAGCTCAACTGATTTAAGGAACTTTAGACACAATATCTGTTTAAGGAAGTCCTATTAGCACCTATCTCAACCCAGGCATTTAGCGGTTAAGCATCTAAGTCAGTGGTCGGCAAAGTGCGGCTCTTTAGCCGCATTGTTGCACGGAACGCATCACCCAAGCCCCACCAATGACTTCCGATGCCTCTTCTAATTGGCAGTTGGCAGGTGATGTGAACGGGAGAGTGCGCTCCTCCCCTTTGCGGCTAAAAAAAAAATAAATTTGTCGCCGCTGGAGGAGGGAGCAACATGGCTTCCTCCTCACCTAAGTTTGCCAAACCCTG
>WMED01001848.1:0-24600 GCA_019650415.1 Pipa parva
TAGAACTAAAAATGGTGAAGATTAATAGGGGTGCCCAAACTTTTTCATATGACTGTATATTCTCAATACTGATTTACTGACGTCATAATGTAAACTGAAATATAGACAAAAACATTAGACCAGGATATGCAATTATTATAATAATAAAAATAACTGCTGAATGATCTGGAAAAAAAGCCCCATATGAAGGTGTTATTAGTTTGTGCTTGAACTGGGTAAAAATCCTACCTTTCTTCATCAGTAAATGATCAGCCCTTCAAGAAAAAAATGGTTGAAAGATCTTATTGCATCTGCAACAATACACTAGGAGAAAATATCTATTCTTCAGTCCTACACTTACATCACAAATGAGACAATGGTTGATGATGTTTCCAAATGGCTATGAAGAAGTATTGCAGCCAAGTGTGACACCTCATTTTTCAGCAACAAATCTCCGCTTAGGTGAAAATACCCACAAGTATGTCTAGTGCTCAGTCTATATTAGGGTTGTCAAACTCAGGCCTGCAGTGTAATTATACTGGCCTCCGATAAAATACTTCATCAAAGTCTGATCAGTTGCGTATATGCCCGGATTCAGGTCCATTCGCGACTTCTCCAACTCCGCTTATTCAACAATCTCTGAGCTGTGATGAATTTGCAACCAATTCTGATGCTTACTCCAGTCGCAGACTTACGGAGCTCTTCGCATCAATTTGCGTGCACATGCACAGGTAATTCGGCTATTCAGTATGTGAATACGGATTCTACTCTGAATTCACCTGTTTGCATTCGCAACAAAAGAGTGGCAAATTGAGGGGTTTGATGACAGGGCTCCAGTGTTGCATATGGCAATACATTCAAAAGTAACAATGGCGACTGCGACTAAACTAGTCTACTATTAAACATGAACTAGGCATAAGGTGGAAACTAAAAATTAATATTTTTCACTTATATATAGTTAGTGGGATATGATGATACTGATGTCACTGCCGTTCACTGGAGGAGTTCTCCTCACTCCTCATGACTTCTCATCCTACTATTGTGCAACTGACTACGTCACACTACACATGCGACAGTGTCCAATGCTATCCGCTGCTTCATGAATAAGGAGAAGTGAATTCACGACTTCCTAACCATATTGATATGAACAGACACGGAGTCACTATGCAAGGCGAATTCGGACTTTGATGAATAACCCCCTAAATGTCTCCTAGAGCTGGCCCACTGAAAGACAGTGCATACACTGCTAATACTACAAATCCAAGAATGTTTGCTGTTGTGTTTTTGCATCAGTCAGGACCCACAAGTGCCCCCTCCTCTGTTGACATTAATTAGCAACCTCATTCTACCAGTCACATTGGGTCCCCCCTCCCAAAAATTGGCCAAAAGAAAGGTGGAAAACAGAAGCTTTGTAGAAAAGTGGGAGCGGAATATCTGTTCACTAATGTAAAGGACAGACCTGTTTGTAAAGGTTCATTGTTATATCTGATGAGAAGGAAAAACTTCCTCAATTGTAGACATTTTTTCAATAAATAACAAGGCCCATGACTTTGTCCAAGTTTTTCATTTTAGCCCACTGTGTTATCTGAGTTTCACACCCTGGTTTAGACAGACCTGCACCCATATTTTCTTTGTATGTAAAATTCAGTTGTGATAAGTCCATTAATATATCCATAGCACTTATTACTGTGCATCAACTGAAAAGAACAAGTGGACAACGTCTGGTTTAAGTAGTATATTTCATAGCAGGCATATGCAGAACAAAGCAAGTAAGGTTAGTGAAGTTAAAGAAAGACAAGATTTGGAGAATTATATATCCTACCGTGTTTCTTTCTAGCTCACGCTCCCTTTCTCTCTCTCTGTCTCGCTCCTCACGAGCTCTCTGTTCACTCTCTCTCCGTGCTCTCTCCACCTGCTCTGACCTTTTCTTGGAGAGTTTGGAGCCTTCCAGAGGCACAAAATAAAGATCTGTGCGACAACAAGAGTTGTACCCCCGATCAAGGTGCTTGTTAAACCTGCATGAGGCACGGTAGAAAGATGGTGGTTGCAACAGGAGTAAAGGAAAAAAAATTTCAGATTAGACAATTCCGTGAATTTTACTGAAACAAGTAGTTGTATATCTGGTTGTATATCCCATTGCTCCCTTCTATTTGCCTTTCTCTAACATGTAATGAGTAACTTTTCTATTTCTGCCTAGCAACTAATTCCTTCTTTCCTCCTTATTTTTGTCAAGATTTATTCTCATTCTGGAGATCTCCCTTTCTACTTCACTGTCTATAAATTACCTATACATATTAACCTTCCCTAAACTGTACAATATCCCTGGTATATATATTTGTTATGTTATACCTTGCAGATTGACTGGCATGACTTGGTGTATCCACAAGTTTTGGTGGTGGTGAAGGACTGCTAGCAGGGGGGACTGGACTCTCTCCTTCTGCTTCACACTCTTCAGGAGGTTCTTGTTTTATTTGTACAGCAGAATGTGCTGGTGGTGGAGCAATTGGTGTTGGGGCAGGTGCAGATGCTGGAGGTGAAGCCTCCTTAAATCCTTGTGATGTAGGCGGTGGAGGTGTTGAAGCTGGGAATGATCCAGTCTTATATGGTGGTGGAGGAGCTGTTTTATAGGGTGGAGCAGGTGGAGGGGCCCCCTTGTAGCCCTGAAAGGGATAGTTAGCATAACCCTGAGAACTCGGGGGATACTGGCAAACAGAAGGGGAGGAATTAGGTTGGTAGAGTGGATGTGATGCTGGTGGGTTTGAGGGTTCTGCTGGAGATGGATAGTTCAAATTCCCCCCTGTTGAAGTGGGTTGGGGAACTAGATGTGGGGTATTTGTAGATACAGGTGATTGTCCCCTTGCAGTTCCTCCTGCTGAAGATGTCAGCTGAGCATTATTCTGAGGGGGTGGATTTGGGGAAATAATTCCACCAGGTAATATGTGAGATGGTTGGTGTCCAGGCTGAGGTGTGCTTCCAGCAGTGAGGCTACTCTGGCTACTCTGTGGGGTCGGTGAGCGACCTCTGTTTGGAAGAATATGGGGATGGTGAGCATTGCTTTGATGATGGTTTGGAGACTGTCCCCTAGTGCCTGTTGCTCCTCCATGAGAATGTAGAACACCAGGTTGGGAGGCTGGAGACTGAATTCCTCCACTTGCGGGTAATGGATGAGGTGGGTGATTATTAAGTGGGGACTGAGCCCTTGTGCCACCATGGTGGGAAGGTGGAAACCCCCCTGTGATATTCTGCCCCACACCTGATTGGCCATTTTGAGGGTTTGGCTGTGGGTATGAGGGTCCAGCTCCATTTCTGCCATAGTTTATACCACTCTGTCCCCAAGAAGAGTGGACGCCTGGTTGTGGTTGCCCATATTTGCTCTGTGCTGGGTAAGGATGGGGGTAATTGGATGGATACTGACCAGGGTAAGGGGGATAACGAAGTGAGCAAGATGCTGAGGGTAATGGCTGCCCAGTTTTATCCCCAACTTGTGTTTGAAGTCCAGGTGATGCATTGAGGGGACGCAAGGCAGGGGGAGGTGGTAAGTTGTGGGATACATGGGGATAAGATCCAGAGGAGGAACAACTTGTTGGGCCAGAAGCAGAGGCTGTGGGGGAACCTAACTGCCTTGGGGAGCCCAGCCCTGCTATGGGAGTAGTTGGTGGCGGCTTGACTTGTGCAGGCTGTGGAGGCCCAGCCTTGACCATTCCACCACTGCTGGGATACAGTTGTGGAAGATGTGTTGCCTGGTAAGCTCGAGGTGCCTGGGGCTCTAGTTGAGCTGTTGGCTGTGGAGCCTGAGAAGGGGGTGGCAGAATTGGTGCCTCTGGGACAGGTGAGGGTGAAGGTCTTGGGGGAGGAGAGCACCGATAAAGGGATGGGAAAGATTTGGGGGAGGGGACTGATGAAGCATCACTTTCGCTGTCTCCACTGTGCAGGCTCGGAGATGTGCTGCGGTTGTCCTGGTCAATGTCACGTGGGTCACTTCTGCTATCCTCATTTCCACTTTGACCATCGAGGCTTTCATCATCTGGGGGAGGACGCGGGACCTCAGGAGACTAAAGACAAGTAAGAGAAAGATACTTAAAGTGGAACTAAAGCCTCAGAAAAACTTAGGCTAAAAATGAGGTGCCTTATGTACAGGGCTTATTACAACAGCTTATAAGTGCTACAGCCATACAGCACGAATACTAATTAAAGTAAAGTTGCCACTGGAGGCAGACATCTTTATTCTCTATATACGCCTCTTTCCTAAATCAATGATGCTCAGTCTGTACTTCTAAGGGATGGGGAAAAACAGTTTGACTTAATAATATTGTTAAAACGGGTAAATAGATCTAACTTATAGCTCAGATCACTGCATTGTTGAATTATGATTGTGTGTAAGACAGTTGCAATTTCATATGGTGTATTTATCAGAAATTAACCATACCCCTCCCCCACACTGCAAAGCTTGTTGCTAATGTGCTCTGAGACTGCACTATAGACTGCAAAGGTTTTCAGTCCAGCTATACAATGAGCTAATGTCCTATCAGCCCTGCATTATGTGTTTTTTATACATATTAGTTTTAATGGCATAGATTTATCAGTGAAAAATCTATAAACATACAGGCTGTATGTATAATTTGTAATTTATTTAACTTCATAAAACTTGGTTATCTGCATCTCCATCTCCACACTTGGTAGTTAATCATCAAAGTGTGAACAATCATGTAAATGTATAAATTTGTGTTTATTCACCACTTCCACAACTTTGCATATTCAGCAAACAATGATGTGGAGAATTCGCATCCAATTTGACATTTTTTGACAGTTACAAACATGCTCAACTTTTTGCATTACTTTGCTTATGCATGCGACTCTTGACTATTTACAAAATGTTCGGTTGTGTCAAAGTAGCAAATTCAGCAAAGTGTATTGCTCCAAATTCAACAAACATAGTAACATGAATTTGCTACACCTGGGAATTCACACTTTCATGAATAAGCCTTTTTAATGTGCAGATCAGATCATTACTTTAACAAGATATAATTTACAAATGCATCCTGCAGAGTAATGAAAATACAGCTAAATAGCTCTAATTCAATACTGAGCCGCACCTGGTTAAAGGGATGATATGGTTAGCTTATTTCTTAGGAATTTTCTTTCAAAATGGTGAAATTAGTTATTTAGATCTATTACCTGAACTCGATCTGCAGTTTAGGA
This sequence comes from Pipa parva, assembly GCA_019650415.1. NCBI lineage: Eukaryota > Metazoa > Chordata > Amphibia > Anura > Pipidae > Pipa > Pipa parva. The sequence continues at coordinate 5,179 of WMED01001848.1, forward strand.
TTCCTTCTTATCCCATTTAATATGTATAAAGCCAGTATTTCACTTTTAAAAAAAGAGTGCAAGATTATACTGGAAGCTATGCAGAAAAGGATAAGGTGTATTTCATAAATCTCCCCAAAGGTAATGGTGTTATGCATGTGGTATGCAACTGAACTTGAATTCCATGCAACTAAAAGGGATGTTTAGGTAATTCTATCTCTTTATAGCCAATATCACTAAAATATCCATACTGCAAAGCTAGCTGATAATAAATTAGTTCAGCTGTGCATTTGCAGGGCTGCAGAGAATCTACTGCATAAGTATAAAAGTATTTTGGTAATCAACCCTGTTGTACTCAGCATACAAAAAGTGTTTGCTTTTAAATAAATGGGAGACAAGCTTTAAATGCAGGAATAGATTCTTCTGTTTTATTTGAAGAGAATTCAGTATATCTTTATTCTTGATTAATTTGACTTCAATGTCAGATTTAGTTGATAGCTTTATCATGAGTTTGTAGAAACGTTATTTTGCGATAGTCCCTAATTAGGGCACACCTACAGGAGACAAAGCACACTAAGCATGTGCAGTGTCTACAGTACAGCCAAATATGGAGCCGCCCAGATGACAACTTCACAGGCATTTATCCTTTGTCTCATAGAGCTACTGTACATTTGGGTATGTTCTGTAGTTTTTTGCATATGGCTCTAAGGTACATAAGGCTTCTAGCTGAAATTTTTTAGGCTTTATTCCCTTTTAACATGTAATAATTGCAGGACGGGGTAATGAGTTGTAAGAGCTATAGGAAGTAGTAACTGGATCCTTAGATATATTAAACACTAGGATGTTGAGTAGGAAATATATAAAGTAAAAAAAAAACAAGAATGGAGGATATATTTAGAAATTAGCCACTGTCATTTTTATTTGATCATCTGGCGACTACAAAAGCCAAATTCATGCGATGTGAGAAGGACTTTTTTTTTTTACATCACATTTTTAATCTTTTCTTCTACTGTAAAGGCAAATCAGGTTTGATATTGCGTGTTTCTGTAACTAATTTACAATTAACGGATCCCATTCTCTCTTGTACACCTTTTTAGTCACAGATCATCTTTGGGATATCTTGGATTCAGATTTATTTGTATAGTTTATGCACCTGCTGTCAGAAATACATTAGCTACTTTTCATGTGATTTAGACATAACATGCCAAAGTTAAGCCATTAGACAACTGATTAACCATAGCTGTGCACAACTATTTCTAATGCAGAATCTGTATCATCTTGTCACCAAACATCTTCACATCCACTCTGTATCCAAAAGTTTTTCTTATACACCTAAGAAATTGGATTATTCCTTCATCCACATGTTTAATATTTCCTCCTTTGCTTTTTGAGACTCTTTAACATCCTAAAAATTTTTTGCTGAGCACTGCCCTATCTCTTTATTATATCTTAACCACCTCACTACACAACATACTTCTCACTTTGACTTAATACATCATGTTCTGATCAGAGATACTCACTGTGATCTAAATGGCTGTTTTATGTGGAACTTTACAGCATTTACAATATACTTTTTTATACATATATATGTTAGGTCCGCATATATTTTTTCCACACAGTGGTTGCCCTTCTTCCTATCCTTAACACTCCACTTTACTGTAAGCTTCAAGTAGAAAGATGCTTATTTAAGCAACACTAAACCCCAATTATGATAATGGTTATGGCAGTCCGGTGGCACTGTTTAACACTGCTACCTTGCAGTAGTTGATCCTGGGTTTGATTCAACCCTGGACATCATCTGCATGGAGTCTGTATGTTCTCCCTGTACTTGCACAGGTTTCCTCTGGTTACTTTAGTATGTATGTATAATTTTATTTATAAAACACCACAAGGTTACGTTGTATTTGTGCAGGTTTTCTCTGGTTTCTTTAGTATGTATGTATATTTTTTATTTATAATGTGCCACAAGGTTACACAGTGCTGTAGAATCCAACAATACAGTTATAATACAGACAAGGGAAGTGCGTAATAAAGAACAAGTGAAGTAAATTACAAGCATATAATCAAGAAAAAAAATCACCCTGTGCCAGGCCATGACTGAAACAAGAGCATGGAGGTCCCTGCCTCATAGTGCTTACAGTCTATGGGGGAATTCACCATTCAGCGAAGTGAGCTCCGGATGCTTTGTCTCACTTCACAAATGGTGTTATGTGCTCACTGATGTCCTGCACGCGGACATCAGCGAGCGCTTTAAAGGGATTCCCGTCTCAGTGAGGCAACTCTTTTGATCTCGCCGAGACGGGAATCCCTTTAATGCGCTCGCTGATGTCCGCGTGCAGGACATCAGCGAGCACATAACACCATTTGCGAAGTAAGGCGAAGGATTCGGAGCTCACTTTGCTGAAAGGTGAATTCCCCCCCAAATAAGTTTCCTCCCACAATCCAAAATCTTACAAGGTTAATTGAAGTCTGACTATATCAGTCCTAGTCTGGTTCTGTGTATGAGAGACTGAGAAGGGAAACTAGATTGTAAGCTCTACAGGGGCAGGAACTAAAGCAAATGGTTAATCCTTTACTTGGTTTGTTGTTCATTTTGTGTTCTGATTTGTTACTGTTTGTCCCTCAACAACCTATGTGACAAAGAAACGTAAAGGGGCTGCTCACTTTCCATTAGTAGGAGAGGATCATGCCAGAGATATTCCCGGTACAGCTCTTAAACAAGACATTCTTGGCAGGTGGATTTCAATTTTGATCAAGTCAATATCCCTGAGAACAGTAATTTCTCACCTCCATCTTGGTTTTCTTCTGGGTTTTACCGGCCTCCCCCTCACTCTCAGAGGAGTCCTTTACTCGATCCCGCTTGCTACTTTTTGGGACAGAATCTTCCATTCTTCCCTTCTATGGAAGACAGAAGGAAAGTCGATTAGAGTTTTTATACTCTTCTGTACCTTCTCAAACCCCTTCTCCCCTTGTACTCCTCTGTCATCTTCCCATCTTCCCTGTATAATGGTTATTTGGAGTTCAAGTGAGTTTGCCTGATGTTGTTAGCTTGAATCCTTTCACAAGTACTTAAAGCATACTTATAGAAAAGACTGCTGTGAAGCTGTGCTATTTTTAGTTTTATCTGTTACCTTTCCACTTGGCCTTCCTTTCTCACTTTTGCTATCACTGCTTGAGGTGCTGATTGCACCTGGGGAGGCCCTCCCTCTTGCTCTTCTCTCCTCCCTTGGACCCACACTCTCCTTTTTCCTTCCGCTCCTCATTGACATCTTATTGGGAAAAGAGAGAAAGAGAGAGAGTCATAGTAATCCTGTGAATCTTAAGTCTATAGCCAAACCAAATACAAACCTTTGCTTGTCATCTGATTTGTTGCTGGTGAAAAATAAACACAGAATGTTTGATCATTAAAGATAATTTTTATCAAATTTAAAATTAAACATTAAGGGGGTTATTCACTAAAGTCCGAATTGTTGCATATAGGTGCGAATTCGCCAGACAAAGACAGTCACAATAGGCTGCTACTGTCGCAGTCGCGTCTTTATAATGAAAACTTGTCGAGACTTTATTATGGGAAAATTGTCTCAATCTTAACATTAAAAAATTGTCGCGACTTTACAATGGGGAAATTGTCACAGATTTGCTATGGGAATCCGCTGTTTGCGAATTCGACAGTCGAATTCACACCTTAGTGAAAAACCCCTAAGAGTTTAGCTGTATTTTCACAAAATGTTCAGTTGAGGGTTAGGTATATGATCAAATCCAAAAATGTTGCATTTAGTGCATATTTACAGTGCAGCAGTTTTCCCTGTGTCTCAATTCCACCTCTGTTGCTGGTTTTTAGTATCAGTTTGTGCCACCTTCCTCTATCCTTAAATCTGTCTATATTCTTGATAACCATATTCATCTCTAAGATGTAAGATCTCTAGGGCACGATCCTCCTGCTGAAGTGGTTTGTTTTTGTCGCTCATTTCACTGGGTTTTTATGGTCAAAACTTGTTAAAAGATCTTGCAAATTGGCTGGCATGACTTCTGTAATTTACCTTTACATATGCCTTCCCTAAACTGTACAATATCCCTGGTATATCTATTTGTTGTTATGTTATACCTTGCAGATTGGCTGGCATGACTTGGTGTATCCACAAGTTTTTGTGGCGGTGAGGGACTGCTAGCAGGGGGGACTGGACTCTCTCCTTCTGCTTCACACTCTTCAGGAGGTTCTTGTTTTATTTGTACAGCAGAATGTGCTGGTGGTGGAGCAATTGGTGTTGGGGCAGGTGCAGATGCTGGAGGTGAAGCCTCCTTAAATCCTTCTGAAATATGCGGTGGAGGTGTTGAAGCTGGGAATGATCCAGTCTTATATGGTGGTGGAGGAGCTGTTTTATAGGGTGGAGCAGGTGGAGGGGCCCCCTTGTAGCCCTGAAAGAGATAGTTGACCTGAACTTGGGGATACTGGCAAACAGAAGGGGAGGAATTAGATTGGTAGAGTGGATGTGATTTTTTTTGGGCTTGAGGGTTCTCTATGATGTAAGATCTCTAGGGCAGGATCCTCCTACTGAAGTGGTCTGTTTTTGTTGCTCTTTTCACTAAGTTAATATGGTTAATTTTTTTGTTCAAAGGACTTTAGAGCAGAGCTATAACCAACCAATTGTCAATAATACCAGTAGAACGTTCATAGGAAATGACAACATAATTATCTAGAACATTAATTACTCACTGAGTCTTTGTTCTGACGAGTTTTCATATTGCAGAATGCAGAGGCGCCATTTCCCCCGCTGGTATCTGAGAACATAAACTACTACCCTAGCTCTCCCCACACTGGCTGAGAGGGCCAGATCTAAGGCCAGTGGCACTAATCCAGTCGCCAAAAACCCTAAAAGTAAAAAATAAAATAATAGTTAAACCTGGGAAAGGCATTTTTATTCAGACAATAAAAAAGAAAAGTGTTTGTGGATGCTCAATGAGAACTACATGTTAAAGAGACAACACTAGAACAAGCAAATACAAAGTTAATGTCTTGCTTGTGTTCTATTGGCATGTGTATATGCACTCTCTAATTACCTTCCAACACATATAATACCCTCTTAGCCTTCTGTTTCAAATACATAGCTTGCACACGTAGTCGGCTAGGGCGAGTCTTAAACTGTAAAAAGTGGTGCTTGAAGCACTTCATTGCATTGCATTGTTGCTTATATGTTGTGTAAAATAAAGGCACAGGCAACAACCACACATACTTACAACCAGTACTGCAAAAACAATGGGGCTTATTCATGAAAGTCACATAAAGGTCTCTGGTCTCTGTGATGTGGCTAATTCATGACCAGTTTGGTCGCTTACAATGATCACAAACTTATGAAGCTCTTTGTGTCATTTTGCTTGTGTGTGCACAGGCAACTAGGCTATGTATTGTGTCAGAGTCTGTTGAAGTAGTGAAATGGGCAAGGAGCACTGTGTTGAATTCACCAGTTTTACTTCACCAGAGCAAAGTGGCGAATTAGGGGGTTGATGGCAGGGCTCCTACTTTCTGACTGACTCAGCCACACTATGCAATAAACCACATCCGACACTGTTCACTTCTTTGCTATGGGAATATGCCACTTAGTGAATAAGGGTATAAAATGTATGACTATTGGAGCGCAGTGACTCGAAGTGGAGCCCCAGTTCATGATCTGCATCTTGCATTATAGATTGCCTGAGGATGTCATCTTCTTGTCCAGCTTGACTTTTAGTCTGTTCAACCTGCTTGAGCTGATTTTAGACAGAGTAGGACCCTGATAAAACTGAACGTGAGGCCCCATATGGTGCTATGTGTCAGTTGGGAGACCTGAAAAATTTGTACCCCACCTTAAACTGGCCTTGTTAAATGTATATTTCAATAGATACCACAACACATGGCGTAATAATCAACCAACCTAACTGCATTGTGCACATAGCCAACATTACATATGGCAGGTATCCCAAAACTGGATTCTCCAGGAGGGGTTATTGGCTAAAGTGCGAATAGTCACATAAAGGAGTGAATTTGCCACTTCCCCATATTCTGTGGTGTTGCAGATTCTCCAGCTAATGACTGTCACACACTACACAATAGATGGCTACTGATGCAGTTGTGACTTTACTATGGGAATATTGTCGCGGTCACGGATTTTCTATGGGAATTTGCTGTTTAGTCAATAAGGAGTACAGAATCAGGGCATAGCCACCCGAAGTGATGTGAATTCACTTAGACGAATTTTCACTTTAGCCAATAACCCCCCCCCCCCCCCCCCCCAGGTGTCTCACCTTTCACTGTAAGCAGAGGCGGTCCTAGCCCTATCAGTGCCTTTGGCAACCTCGCACCCGCCCTGCGCCGCCCCACCCTCGCCCCGCACCAGTCACACACAAGCAGTCATGTACACACACAGTCATGCTCACACATAAACACATTCAAACACAAGTAAACATCCACACACATGTACAAACACAGTCACACTCACATACAGTAAACACAGTTACTCACAAGTAGTCACATACACATACAAACACAGTGATGCTCATACATAAACACAGTCAAACATAAGCAGTCCCATACATGTACGAAGTCACACTCACATATAAACAGTCACCCACAAGTAAACAGTCACCCACAAGTAAACAGTTACACATATATACAAAGCCACACATACAAACACACATAGTTATGTGCACACTCACCAACACAATCTAATGCACACATACTTATACAGACATCCAACTACTGCATGCTTCTCAAAACAGCTTTCCTTTTCCATCCCCCACCTTATTGTAGCAAAAAGGTAGCTACCGTAATATTAACTAATCTTCCATCTCCCATGTTGCACCCTGTGCAGCACTGCATGTTCTTCCCTTCCTCCTCTCTCCTCTCTCCTCTCCTACTAAACCATTTGAGCAGGTGATACTGTTGGATGAAGGGAGGCTGTTATTCCAGAGCAAACTTTGTGCGCTCTGTAATAAATGGCTGTTTCTTCTCCTTTGGAACAGGTTGAGCAGTGGTATGTTTTTTCACTAAGTGTATCAATTTAGGATCCTTTACCTGCCGCCTCGTGGGTATGTGATGTGAATGTGCTGGAATATTGCTTTCTGTCCACAGTACTGAGCTTGGGATCTGTTGATGTGTCAGTAACCTACCTATTAATGCTAAAATACATACACACATGCTAGAGAAATCTTACACAGCATATTATATATCCTCTAACAGGTTTAAAAATAATTAGCGTCACCAGTTTGGTCATTTTGTCACTTATTTATTTTAACACTATTTTGCTTTTATAACATCGCTACCGTGTTTCCCCAAAAATAGGACAGGGTCTTATATTAATTTTTGCCCCTAAAGATGTGCTAGGTCTTATTTTCAGGGGATGTCTTAGTTTTGGGGAAACAAGGTACTGGTACTGTGTTTTATGGTATATTTCTCATACTTTACTGCAGCTAGATCTTATTTTCAGGGGAGGCTTTATATTTCTAAGCTTTTAAAAAATTGCACTAGGTCTTATTTTCAGGGGATGTCTTATTTTCAGGGAAACAGGGTAGCTGTGTCTATATTGATAAACATCCTAAGACCCAGCGGTAACCTTGAGTCTGCATCTATGGGAACAAGGACGCATTTTATCCTTTCTGAATTCTTTCCAATTGTTCAGATTATCTGTGGGAATAAGGGGCGGGATTAAATGGGTAGAGAGCCCCAACCCCAAAAAAGAGGCGTGAGTTGATATTGCCCTAAAAGCAATCAGGTATGTCCCTTGATGCACAAGAGGGAGAAGCAGAAATGGGAGTGAAGTAAAACTAGCTGTAAAGTTTTGCTGTTGTGCGGATAGCAGTGCGGGCTGGATAGCCATGCAACACGCGCTGGATAAGGCCCATGGTCCGTAGGTTGTGCACCACTGGGTATGTCTATAAAGCCCAATTACATTGACTGCCTTTTCTTATATATCAAGGAAAACATAGAAACTTTATTGCTATCATATACAGTTGCAACCAATTAACATGGAGCTGTCATTAAAGCAACATCATCTGTTTAGCTTGAGAAACACAAATGGAGCTAATTTATGATTCCTTACTATTATGCCCATCAGTAACACAACAAGCTGCATATTATAAAATAATCATATTTTTAGTTGGGAAGTGATTTCAGAAAATTGCCAAACATAATTTTAATTCCTGAAAGCTCACAAAGGTAATGGCAATTATTGCTGTTCATTGCTACCAAATGTATGAATTTCTATACATACATTTTATTCAGGCGCTGTGGGGCTTATTCATGAACGTCTATACCAGGGATGGTGAACCTATGGCACGCGTGCCAGAGAGGGCATGCAGAGCCCTCTCTGTTGGCACGCGAGCCATCGCCATACCCTGCCTTCAGTACAGGCCACGGACCCGACCTGAAAGTTTTTAGGCCGGATCCATAACCTGTACTGAAGAAGCGTACACGAGCAGGGGAGTTCTCCTCCCCCGATGCGTGTGCGCTCCTCCACCGCCGCTGGCGTGATGACGTCACTCACCAGCGCCGGCACTTCGGGAAAAGCCCTCGTGGGTGACGTCACCTTTTTAGCACTCCGTGCCAAAAAAGTTCGCCACCCCTGGTCTATACAGTTGCATACAGGTCAGAATTTGTGTATTCATCAAATTCTAAGATGTGCCAATTTGCTTCCAATACAGACATGCATGATGGGTGCAGATGGACGGAGATCTTTGCACACATAATTTGGCTATACATGAAGCGTCAGTGTCTGTCAAAGTACTGAATTCACCAAGCATACTGTGTTACATTTGCTGGTTTGACTTTGCCAGATCAAAGTGGCAAAGTAGGGGGTTGATGGCAGGGCTCCAGATTGGTGTAAGGCGACTGTTCCTTCAAAAGTGACAATAAAGACTGACCAAGTGACAACATGAACTAGGAATTCACTTAACAAACTTCCTTTGACTGGTTGAATACGCATCACTATGCGCCCCCTGCTGTTTGACTGACTACATTGCACAATACAAGAATCTGTATCTGACCTTGTTTGCATTTTCAATAAGGGAAGAATACAAGTAGAGAATTCAGAGCATAAGTGAACCAAATTCATTTTTACTGTCAAATTTGCACTTTAACTTTATAAGCCTTTGTAAGTCTCTACCTAAAGAGCTTACAATCTAAATGAGGCCTTAGATGCAGGGTTATCAAATTACACATACATTCATATTACATCTAAGAAGGCAATGTTGGAACTGAACTCAAGTCTCACTGAGCCCCAGTAAGCTGATCCCAGTAACCTAACCATTGAGATGCTCCTACAAATGTTCATCTTGTAACTAGTTCATACATTATTATTTCTCCTACTTTTTCTCTGGAAATAAACACATTATACTGTAGATGGAGAAATCACACGGTAAACATAAAGAGAATAGAAAATCCTCTGGAAATGGAAACTAGCAACAATACCTCAATGAGCAACATTTATCCTATATAAACAGATTCAACACTGTCATGAATGAATGGCATTATTATGAGCTAATTCTGCCCAAGGAAGAAGTTCTACCCAGTCATCTTGGGATTTACAGATGAAACAGTGAAGAAATTTCTCCAATACCCGATTAGTCCTTTCAGAACTTCCGTTGGACTGAGGATGATAAGCCGAAGAAAAATGTAAGTCAACCTGTAAAGGATGAACCAAGCTTTCCAAAAGATGTCGCAATTCAGTTAAAGCGAGCTTGATGGCTAAGAGTTCCCGCTTTCTCACATAATTTCTCTCAGAAGAAGAGAAACGTTTAGAAAAATAGGCACACGGGTGTAATTTCCCAGAAAAAAGATCTTTCTGGGATAAAATTGTACTAGCCCCGGAGTCAGAAGCATCCACTTCTACCCTAAAAAGTCTTGAGGGATCTAGATGCTGAAGGACTGGGGATGAAGAAAAGGCTTCTTTGAGTACCTTGAAGGAATGTAAAGCTTCTGGGGACCATTTTCTGGATTAGCTCCCTCTTGGTTAAAGCTATAATGGGTGCAGCCACTGTGGAAAAAGATTTAATAAATTGTCTATAATAATTAGCAAAAGCAATAAATTGCTGAACAGCTTTCAGGGAAGCTGGGAACGGCCAATTTTCAATGGCTGAAATCTTGGCTGGATCCATCTCCAGTCCAGAAGAAGAAATTAAGTATCCCAGGAATGGAACCTTAGAAATGTGGATTTGGCATTTTTTCATCTTAGCATACAAGGAATTCTATTTAAGGTGGGCAAGAACTTCAATAACATGGGACACATGCTCAGAAAGGGATTTGGAAAATATCAAGATATAGTCAAGATAGATGTAATTGCACATAGCCTCAGTCTCAGGAACCGACAGGGGATAAACTCTACCTTGAGGGGGTAAAGTACCTGGAAGGAGCTCAATGGGGAAATCGTAGGGCCTATGTGGTGGCAGAAGGTCCGCAGCCTTCTTGCAAAAAACGTCCTGAAAATCATGGTACTCAGAAGGCAGAGAAGACAAAAGTTCAGGAGATAGGAAAACTTCAGTTAACTGAACTGATGGTTCAGTTGTGAGGACTTGGGAGACCATGCAGAAATCTGATTGCGTAACTAGTCAATAACTGGATTATGTAACTTAAACCAGGGTAGTCCCAAAACTATGGGAGTAGAAGGAATATTAACCAAAAAGATATATCTTCAGAATGATTATCTTCCAGGACAAGCTTTAAAGGACAAGTTGTCTTTGAAACAATTCCCTTCGATAAAGGCTTCTCATCCAGAATGGACTGGGAAAGTGGTATGGTAGGAAATAAATTTGCTTTAGCAAAAGAAATGTCCATAAAATTTCCTGGTGCTCTGTTATCAGTGAAAACCCAGGTCTTGACAAATGTTTCAGCATATGAGACGGAAGCAAACAAAAGAAACTGATGAAAACTTTGTGGAGGCACTGAACTGGTGAGCTTATGAATTTGACCTCCAATGGCCCCAGGCTTTGAAGTTTCCCGACTTGATTCCCACAATGGGGATGCCCAGGTGAGTGCATCATCCGACAATAGAGAAATTATAAACCCCACCTTAGCTCTCTCTGAAGCAAATTGGGTTGGTAGAAGCTCAAACTGGATCAAACACTGATTCAGAAAACATCTACAGGCAGAAGGGTCTCCCGAATACCTTGGAGGCTGAGGAATACTTGGATCATGTTGCTGTGAAGGAGCAGGAGAAACTGAAACTTCAACTGGAACCACCGGAGGTGAACTAATCTGTAAACGAGAGGAAATAGAGTCCAGTACTTGAGCCATCCTGGCCTGATGAGACAGCATCTCTTCCGGAGTTGTAGTTACTGCAGCCTCTGGGCGCCCCATGGCCTGATTATACTGTAATGATTAGATACTAGGAAATAGTGGAGTAGGAAGCAGCAGAAAGAACCATAGAGAACTTGGTGCTATAGCTGACCCTAAGGCACGGAGTCTAAATTATTTCCCGGTCTTCTCCTTGGATCCTCGCAAGGGAATATGGGCTTTGCTGCCAAGAGTACCCAGGTCGCGGCCCTTAAGGTAGCTATTCAATGGTTGTTTGTATGGAGAACAGCTTAACACAGGTGAGACTGTTTAGAGAGCACCAGGAGACAGGTTACTAGGAAAGGCTGGAAGCAGATTTCAGGAACTGGCAGAAAGGTTTATTCATAGAGAGCATAAGGGAGACAGGCACAAAGACTTGGGGGTAATTCAGCAATGTGTGAAGTGAGCTCCAGATCCTTCGCATCACTTCGCACATGCTGTTATGCGCTTGAGTCGCCTTGCTGAGACTGGAATCCCTTTAAAGTGTTCGCTGATGTCCACGTGCAGGACATCAGCGAGTGCATAACAGCATGTGCGAAGTGATGCAAAGGATTCGGAGCTCACTTCGCACATTGCTGAATTACCCCCTTAGACTTAACAGACCCCAGTAATGTAGCAGAACAGTTATTATAATTGGGCACAGGCTCTGATGCAAGTTAGCCTTATATAGGCTAAGAGGCAAGAGCACCCCTGCACCTACTCACATCAGGCGCGCTCCCCCGAGACGTAGCCACGTCCGGATCACATTACTGTGATGTATATACGTCATTGGCGCATGACCGCGACAAATGAGTGCACTCGCGAGGGGAATGGCACTGGAACAAATGCTGATAAGTACAACTCCTTACAGTCTAACAGTATAAAAAAGATAAACCCACCATCCCATCCCAACCTACCTACCAACTCCCCATACAAAACATTATGGTTAACCAATACCTTTACTGGCTACTTTTATGAGTTTGCATAAGAATGAAGATGCTTCTGTATGCCCCAACTAAAAGTCTACAGAGCACTTTTATATAATCAGTGGCTTACCTGCCATCGGAACACATTTAGGATTGGTACTGAAGTACTCTTTCCTCCCTGCAGCCGAGCCCCCTCTGGGCACCAGGTGCAAATGCTATGGGGCTGGAAGTGGGAGCAGGAGAGAGGCAGCTATTGTTATGCTCCTGTATTTAATATATCCCTGCCTTCTTTTTATGATTCAGCAACATGGTACAGCTAACTTTTAGGGGGTTATTGATCAAAGTAAGAATTTGACTGTCAAAGTGAATTATCATCACATTGGGTTGCTACTTCTATTGACTAAACAGAGTATTCCCCGTAGCAAATTTGTGACCGCGTCAGTATTCCCATAGTGAATTTGCAACCGCTTCAGTAGCAGTCTGTTGTATACTATGCAACTGTAGTTAGCTGGCAAATTCGCTACATCGCAGAGTTTGTTGAATACCAGAATATGGGGAAGTGACAAAATCACACCTTTACACGACACTTCAAACTTTAGTCAATAACTCCCTTAAGTCTCAGTTAAATTTAATTTCCCAGAATCCTAAGTTTAGAAGCACTGTCTCAAAAAGATGCCATATCAGACACTACATGACAAAATAAGGTGTAAGAAGCCACTGACAATAATGATAAAAACAAAATTTATAGGCAAATTTTCAAAGAATTGGTCTATATGTTTGCACTAGTTTGCATAGATATATTTTTATTTATAAAGTGCCACTTGGTTATGTAGCGCTGAACAATTTACCATCACAATTACAATACAGACATAGGAGGGTGAAGTAAATTACAAGCATAGAATTATGGAGATTCATCACTCTAAGTGCCAGCCAGTGATATAAAGAAGAGAATTAAAGCTCTGCACTGTAGAGCTTACAATTTAACTTTAATAAGACAATTATACTGTTCCAGCTATACTTTCTTGTAACAACCCAGTTGCATATGTGTAAGAAAATGGAAATGGTAGTATTCCATTTCTTAATACGTTCTTGTGTTAAAAAGTGATTTAGTAATGTGTGTGTGCTAAAGTGATATTGTGCTATGGATGTGATAAAAACATCTAATGGAGTAAGTGATTAATTGCCAAGTATATTGTGCAGGTACTTTCCAAGAAGTGAGTGGGACTTTGGGCTCTAGGGCCTCTACCAGTAGGGTGTAAGGTGCCTGTAAGCAGCTGACGTTACCAAAGCCCCGGTGTTAGATCATTCCACAGAGTGATAGTTAGCCTTAAGCTACAGAAGGGTAGCTATCCCCAATGAGGAGTGCAGTGGGTGTAGAACATCCAGGTGTCTTGCATGTAATATCAGGCACCTAGAGTAGGCTCTTAAGTGATAGGGCCTCAGGGTGGTAGTTCTATAAGTCTGGAGGTAGTAGTACCCATGGAATGAGAAGCGCTCAGACTGGTCATGTCTCAAGGACTACATGGAAGTCCCCTAAGTTACGTAGGCTTGATAACCCATGACAAAGAGTATATGGCACAGTTTAATGATATTTTGTGCTTGAAAGACTTCTCTTTTATTAACTTATAATAGTTCCTTAAAGTTCTTACAGTTTTAAGCTTCTCATTTTTTCCAGCGCTGCCTCCTGCTTATTGGTTCATCAATCTTCTTTTTTTATGTAAAACTGCTACTGCGCTTGCTCTATTTATCAGAACTCAAAGTAACAGGAAGTGAAGAGGATCGGGGGAACTTGTCAAGAGCAGAAAACATCATCAAGTTATACTGAGCAGGAACATAAATTTCTTACTAGTAAGTGACCATTTTGTACTCCTTTAAATCAGTCTATACTGTTTATTACTTTTATTCTGGTAAAGTGATATTACCGTATTTTTCACTCCATAAAACTCACCTGAGCACAAGACACACCTAGTGTTTTAAGGAGGAAAATATTCTGAATCTCCCCTGCCTGCCCTCCTTCCCTCCCTCTCCTGCCTGCCCACCTGCCCTCTTTTTCTCCCTCTCATGCCCTCCCTGCCCGCCCTCCTTCCCTCCCACATATGCACAGGCAGGCAGCTTTTGGAGTGGTCTAGTACACTTCCTCCAGGAAGTGTACTAGACCACCTCCTGTCAGCGCATTTCCCTATTCAACTAAGGTAAATGACACTCCATCTGTACCTTCCGCTCCCCTCGGCTCTATTTGGCCGCTATTAGCGTAGCTGCTATAGTAGCATCCGAAACCACTGCGAACAGAGCCAAGGGGAGCAGAAGGTACTCACAGTGTCGATTACCTTAGTTGAACTGGGAGATGAACTGACAGAAGATGGCTTGCTCATACACTGCCCGGTAAGTTCAGAAATTTTCTTCAGCTGCTGCAAGGCCCCGCAGCAGCTGAAGAAAAGGAACATTCACTCCATATGATGCACAAGCATTTTCTTTCCACTTTTGGGTAAAAAAAAGTGCATCTTATGGAGCGAAAAATAGTCCTTGTGTCACTTTTTGACAAAGGCTATCTTTATAGTAGTTATGTTATAGACTCATAGCCTGCCACAGTTTTCATCAGTGCAGCCTGGTGAGCTATCAGCACAGATTTTGTGTTTAGAGAAAAAAATAACAATTTTATTAATACACCTTCTATCTTGTGACATAAAAACAATACTGCAATGTTTATAGATGCGTCAGAAAGAAATTCATTTTTTTTAAACCAAGATTTTAAAAAGATGATAATATCTCTGCAAACAGAGGATTATAATATGCACCAAGCTGTTTAATCCTATTTGAAGGTTAAGATACAGTTTTGCTTTGTCAGATGGATCTTGGATATTTCTGCATAAAGTTTACTAATAAAGGGCAGGCCTTACAGAAAATCTACAATTATCTACCCAAACATACAGTACATATAAACATTGTATCATTTATTGTAACACTGTGTAATTTACAAATCTGAATACTGAACTATCTATATGTTTAATCCATAGAGTTAAATTCCTGTAAGAGTCTTATGTTTATCTATAAATATCTATGTTGAGTTCAGATATTATAGTAATTTATACCTGCCACATCATACATTGAATTACATTTCAGCATAGATTTGTCTCACTCAGGGCACATTTAAAGTTTCCTAGTAGATATGAAGGTTTTTTTTTATAGCTTGGTTGTCTCCTGAGTAAACTATGCACAACTCTTTATGCAAGTTTGACCCTTGAGTTTCTCTGTGTATAACTTCCTAAGGAAAAGCTGGAGGTGAACTTCAAGATCCATTTTTAGAGTATGTCTTGTGGGGACAGCAGGGAGGTGGGTGGGTGATAGATAGGTTGGGGGGTGTGGTGGAGATAGGTTAGCTATAGAGATGGAACCAGAAGAGGTGAAGGGGCATTTGTCAGTCCCAGTTCTTGCCACCATAGGTGGCCAATATCTCTATCTGCCCCTGGAAATGGAGTTGACTGGTTGATTTTGCCTAACTAGGCTCTGGCCTCTGAGAAGTAATCCCCTAACATAATGATTCCTTTCCTGACTTGGATTAGGATTGTCCTAATAATAAAGTCACAATAGTCACACAACTAGTAATTGGTAGTTATTTAGATGGTTTTGGCAAGGCATCACCATTCACAGTAACAAATAGAAGCAAGTCGTGTGCAAACAAAATTGCAGATTAGGGTCCTGAACCTATTTATTCCATCATAATGTGACAAGGCATCCCCATTCATACTGGGTTTCAACCTCATTCCCGAGACGTTTATTGCCACATTAAGGTGAAGTAAATGAGTTCAGTACCCTAAATCCCTAAAGTGAAATTCTGTCTTTTCACTTTTTGTGTTTGTTATTAAAAATCCAAACAGTCCCATGCTCCCTTGTTGGAAATGACGTTCTGCATTATTAAACTAGCCACAATGCAAGATATATGTGGCCTCAATGACATCTCACATTGCTTTAAATGTAAAAATAAATAAATAAAAGCAGAAAATTTAGGGGGATGAAATTAGTCACTAGACCAAAACATATTTAGTTTGAGCACACCTCCCCCACTCACTGAGAGATTAACTGTGAATTTACACAAAAATGAGCATTATTCAGATTGACTAGATGAACCAGCTGTTTTTCTTGACCTCTGTTTCTGCTTCATAGACCACAGATATCCAAGTGGTAGCAACCGAACTGTTGGCTATAATTCCAACCATTCAGCCATCTTGGGTAGTAGTTTCACAACAGCCAATAAGTCTCATTCCACACAAGAGTATAAAGCCTGGTTTGCAAAGCACGTCATGTTAAGTTCCGCCCTTATAGAGCAGCTTTTAGCAACATTACTGCTCTGTTCAAAAGCATTAGCCATAGGAGCGCATATGTTGCTTACTCTTAAATAGGATTAAATAAGAAAATTATTCATGTATACATATCTCGCAACATGAAAATAAAAAGCTGGGAGGAATACATTGTGAATAAAGTTGGCTTCAGCCTTCCATTTACTATGTTGGGCCGAAAGCCTCGGTTTTCAGTCTTATTTCTGCTAGTCTGAGCAGTGAACGAACTTATATTTATTTATTTCCAGCAGATATGCATTGGGCTTTGAGGCATGATGAACACTGATGATATTTTAAGAAATTGTACTTAACTAGCTAAAAGCTCAGATAACAAGCAGTTTTTAAGAGGTAAGTTCAATATTCATGAATCCTTTCCAATAGGAATCCATCTATCTATGTCTGTAGATTAAAATGTCGCATGTGGGCAAATTGTGCCAAAATAATTACCTGTAGGTCTTTTATTGGCAATGTTTAAATCTCAAATCTGATGATGGTTGCATCTGTATGTGTATGTGGTCATTGATTGTAAAACACTTATTTACAATGTGCAATCCAATTCTTTGGATGACTGTAGCCATATTGATATTTGATTATCTAGGTGTTTGGCCATCCAGTTGAATGGCCAGTTATGTCTGTATTCCACCATCGATACATATTCCTAAGTTGAACACCCTCTGTTTGACCTGCACTTTTACATACATGTATACATGAAATGTATTTACAGTTGAGCGAAATACCTACAATATAATAAATTAGAGAGTATAGCCCCCCCTCCTCCATGCACAAACAGTGCATCACCAGTCAGTGTCAAGTAGATGATACCTTTTATTGGCTAACTGAATAGATGGTAAATGCAAGCTTTCCAAACTACTTAGGTCTCTTCTTCAGTCATGGTGTCTAGATCATGGTATCTACTACCACTCAGTGTATTACAGTGGTGAATGTAATATCAACAGAATTATGACTTTAATGCCACCCTAGTATACATCCATTACCACAGAATCATTTCATGTGTACCTATGCATGTGGGTAACCATTTCGTGCAAAACTGGTTCTTGTCTTGGTAATGCACTTATGTGAAATATAGAACTCATAGTGTATATCCAGTGCTACGACTGTGAAATTCTCTGTATTCTAACCAAAGAAGCTCTACCCATTCAGCGCCTCACTCATACATGTTAATATATAATCCAGTGAGAGCATTTATAATGGTATGTAAACAATGAATGACAGTTCTTCTGAACTACATAAAAAAAAAATCAACCTTCAACCTGTGGCTTTCTTTTGCAAACCCCAACTCATGGCATGCCATGGATAGTCTTAGATGCTGGGAATTGTAGTTCTTTAGCTGAATAACTGTTCCATTAAACAGAAAGTGCCATGTCAATTTTTTTATTTTAAAAAGCTTATTATTATTGGTAGACTCCAGATGGAACATGCCAAAACACAATGCACATACCTATTGTATTAAGCTATACTGCAATATATATATATGGAAAGATAAAGAAACAGCCCCTAGTATATTATACGGCACCATCTTTAGTAGGGTGACCTGTAAACCAAACACCCAAAAATAATATATTTCCATTCCAATAAGAATGTTCCAGTCTAGCATGAATCCATAGTAACCAGCATAACAAATCAAATCTACAAATTTCAACTCTGAGCCCAAAAAAAACCCATCCTGAAAAATGCAAACCTTCTACCAGCAGAACTACCAGCATGCACCATTTAATGCAGGAATGTCAGCTTGTAACCCTTGATCTACTGTTTACTACAATTCCCAACATTCACTGGCTGGTTATATATTCTGGGAGTTGTAGTTCATAGTATTTGGAGGGCTACAGATTTGGCACCTTTGATTGAATAAATAGCATCACAGACATGTCACATGTTAGCCCAGCACATAACAGAAGAAAAGTTCCTGTTAACCTCAACTGTGTCCACTGCAGATAATGTATGTATGTATATTTTTATTTATAAAGCGCCACTAAGTTACACAGTGCTGTACAATTCAATGAAAAGAATTGCAAGCTCCACAGGTTAGAGACCTTTCTTGCACAACTATGTGATTTTCATATACCCAAGTTCTGTGACACCCTCCCTCCCCAAAGTACATGATTACCCCCCTTTATAAAAATCCGCTGCCCCCCTGCCCATGTGATGTGTTCAGCAATGTGGATCACAGGCTTTTGAGAACTATTTGCACACGAACCTGAGAATTGTGCCTTGTTCCCTCATTCCCTTTCTATGTCCCCCAGTGCTTGGCTGTATTGCGCAGCTATGTATATTAGTGCTAGGGACAGATAAGCTAGTCAGGGGGGGGGGTATAGAGTGATCCCACTGGAGGGGGTGTGAATATGTGAACCTTTGTGTTTGTGTGTGTGTGTGTGTACGTTTACATCCATGATCAATAGGTTAACATGTGATGTGTGTGTCAATGCGAGTCATTTCCTTGGCTAGGGAGCCAGAGCGTGCTCTATCTGCCTGTGCACATATGTGTGCATGTGCGTTAAACACGCACACACACACACACACACATATATATATATATATATATATATCTATATATACATCCATGTCAATCACAGCTCCTTTGGAAGCATCCAGAATGCAGTGCAGTGTCACCCACCTAACAAAAGGATTCAGTGGGTGCTCAGGAACCAAATCAAAATCCCAGATCCGTTTCTCTCAGCATTTACAGACCCAGGCGGAGAGACGCTCGCTGTCTGGGGCCAAGCGGATCGTCGGCACGGAAGCCTGAGCGGATCATTGTGCCTGCGGTGCTTGGCTCAGGACGAGAAGGAATGGGGAGAGGGATGGAAGCAGCTACTCAGCCCAAGAGAGATGAAGGGGGGAAAAAAAAGAAGAAGAAGCTTTTTTTTTTCTTTTCTTTTTTTTCTTT
>WMED01001849.1:0-25960 GCA_019650415.1 Pipa parva
TCATGTGAAAATATGATATTTGTGTCATTCTCAAAACTTTTGGCCATGACTGTAGAGAGGCTTCATAAATGTCACTTTAATGCAGGGGGTCTGCAACCTGTGGCTCTTGATCCAGATATGGCTCTTTTGATGGCCACATCTGTCTCTTTGAATGTAATGAGCAGTGCAAGCACCACTTGTTACAGTCTGCTGGCAAGCGCTGTAGAGAGAAAGCTCTCAGCGCTTCCG
Organism: Pipa parva; assembly: GCA_019650415.1. Taxonomy (NCBI): domain Eukaryota; kingdom Metazoa; phylum Chordata; class Amphibia; order Anura; family Pipidae; genus Pipa; species Pipa parva. The sequence goes on from WMED01001849.1 coordinate 229, forward strand.
GGTTGCTAGCCAATCTGGAGCCACTGACGTCACTGGCTTCTCGGTTGCTAGCCAATCAGGAGCCGCTGGTGTCACCGCTATGTGATGTCCGCGGCTCCAGATTCAAAAGGGCTAAGAGAGGCACACATATATGGCTGTCTCAGCCCAAAAGGTTGCTGATCTCTGCTTTAACCATTCATGGATATGCACCATCCACTGCTAAAAATTAGTAGGATTTTAATCCTGGGACAGCATGTAAACAAGTCACAAGAGGGAAGCCAGGAGAATAGGCATGAAACATTTAAGACATTCATTAAAAAAAAAAATAGCAAATTATAATTATTATTTAAAGAGAAGGTTGGATACCATTAAATGAAAGCCATCCATTTGTATGTGGTAAAAATTCAGCTATATAGGAGATTGGAAGCTACAGTAGTCCCGACGCCATTGTCTAGGACAGACTCACCGGAATAGAAGCATGAGTGCTTGAAAAAAGGTACGGAAATTATTGTGTTCAGTTATGGCTGCATCGTCGTCTTCTTGTTCCAGGGATATGTTTCCAAACACCTGTAAAGCAAGGCATGAGTGTGGTATAGGGGACATAAAGAGGGAATGCCAAGAGAGGAAGTAAGATGAGCGTCAGCAGCGAGGCAATGAAATAAATACAGAAGTCAAAGTAAAAACTATGCAATTATCTTTACATAGACAAATAACATTTGGAACAGGTAACACAATGAACAGAAGCACATGCCATACATGTAGACACATATAAAATAGGAATATCTAGCATAAGTACAAGTTAACAAATGGGGACAAGGAATTTAGACATATGAAGGTACAAAGACACCTCAATAGTTACACAAACAGACTAAAACTATATGTGCATACACATAGACAACAGTGTTCAGTTAATAGACATGTGCATCTAAGCACAATGTTATGTAAATGCACGCAGAATAGAAACACACGCATGTACACACACAATCGGATTCCAGCACGGACCTGCATGCCGATGATGGCATAAATAAAGAACAGCATAGCGATCAGGAGGCAGACGTAGGGTAGAGCCTGTGAGGGGAGAGAGGAGGAGGTAAGAAACAGCTCACCTGGCAACTCCAGAACCAGCCATCATAGAGAAAAAAAAACAACATTCATACTTACCTATTATACAAAACACCCAGGAAGCAAACACCCAACATACAGAGACATCAAGCAAACATGTAATGAACTTCCAGTGAAATCCAACAAGAAATTCCAGTGTAAAGGAAACTAAACAAAGCACCCAGAGAGATTCGCCAACTGTATCTAGAGATATCCATCAGTCACTCAGCATCCCAAAAAAGGTCAACCAACACCAAGCATCCAAATAGATCCAACATCCAGCTTACTGAACAATCTGCAATACCTTTCCCACAGGAACTTGGTCAACACTTGTCATTGAAAAACATTAAGGGACAAACCAACATTTTATAAATATAAATAATGGCATGCTTCACACACATTTGAATTGCCAATTGATCAACTTTTACAGGGAGAACAAACCTAAAACCCTCTAACCCAACACAACCTCAACATTGGTACAACTGTGGTCAGACAGTGTGAAAGACACGTTGGGTATTGCTCCATTAAAGCATGTCTAACAAATATTGTTGATTCTGTGTGAGGATGCATCAAGGAACTATACAAACATAATATGCACAACATTTCTGTACAAACCAAAATTCTGAATTTATCAGACACGAACACTATTTAATAAACTTAATAATAAACTGTTATTATAAAAAATTTAACACTGATGAGAATTAAAAGAACAAAATCCTCTGAGCAAACACAACCTAATCTTCCTAACTAAATTTCTTATTCTTTTTCATCCTAATAGAGAAGCAGGAGTACAATGCCTGGGTGATTTTTTTTTTTAAACCATGCCTCTCTTTTTACTTCCACTTGATCCAGTGGGTTTGCCAACTGAAATGTTGGGTTCTATACACAATACAAGAGATTTATGGTAAGGGGATAAATATAAAAAATTTGAGAATGCACATTTCATACAAACTAAAGTTTCTGGTTGATTAATTCATAAACAAAGGACATTAATAATTACAATACAGGTTTCACTGAAACGTACAGTGAGATAGGTTTGAAGGCCATGTTACGTCATTGTGGCAATGGTTCAACACATAAAGGAAAACAATGAACTGGTAGTCTGGAAATTTTATCTTAAGGTGTGATAATGTGATGACGTGATTGCACTTCAATTACTAATTCAGAGCACATCAAGCCTTTTGCCAAAATGGAATTACACTGTGCTTTCTAAACCATATCAATCCTTCATAGTATAACACACCACCTTCGTTGTTAATTCACTAAACTAAATTGAAGATAGAAAGTGGGTGGCTAGAGTATGATTATGTTGATTCAACTGTCATTTTAACTCAGTATCCATAAGTAGCATAACTATTACCCCCATTGGAATCAGTACAAAATGTCCACCATCCACCGACACCCTACTCTTGAGTGCCAAAAATAAATAAATTGCTGGGGGTAGAGTGGCCAGGCCTCGTTAAAGCAAAGCTTAAACATTTCAAAAGAAAAGATGTCATGTAATCTAATGGTTATCTGTTTGGAGATGTATGTGTATGTTTTGAAGTTATCATATTAATGGGTATTGATCAAACAATGAAGTCACTGCAAACCATATAACTCATCATGCTGATGGACCAAGCCCACAGGGAATTTACTGTAGAGAAGTCACCTCTGGGGGGTTATGTAAAGGTTATGAAAAGTATGACTAAACATTATTTATAGTTGACATGTATACATAAAGAAAGCCAATCTAAACATTAAAATGTAAAAATGATTTTGGGATCAGTAGTACTTGCCTCTTGTTTAAACAGCCCTGCTCCCCCAGCCCTTCTGTGTACAGGCACTTCCTCAATAGTGCCAATAAGCCCCACCCCCGAGTGGTATCACTCACTATTCAGAGCGCAGGTTCTTGTGTAGAATCACCCTCCTCCCTTCTACTTATATAAAGCCTGTTCCTATCTCTGAGCATGCACAGATTAAAGCTGTTCCACTTCCTCTGCAGTCGGCTATGGAGAGAGGAAGTCAGGGAAAGGAGGGGGCGTAGCTACACACAGTACAACTGGTGTTAGGGCGCAAGGAGCAGTGTATAGTACCAGTTAGTGGAGCAGTGGGCCAGTTTTGACCTTGCATCCAGTGTCTTAACATGTCCCGACTTCTCCAAAAATGTCAGAAGCTCAAGGCATGGGGTGTGGTCCATGAGAGTGTGAAAATTCAAGCCAATAAGGATCACAGGTATTCATAGTTTGAAATGATGGGCCCAGGTTCAGTCATGATCTTTGAGCACAGAACAAGAGGAGTAGAAGAGGAAACTTTTAAGAACAGATGTGCCCACTTTAGAATCCCTGTCACTGGCTTGATCCTGCATCTTGTTTGATTATGCTCTTTAGTCAGAGCTCTACTGGCTCTTGTTCCACTTCTTCAGAATGATTCTGTTGTTTGTGGAACTTGTCCCTCAAGGACCTCATCCCTTAATCTTAACCTTTACAATTTGTGTTTCTTTCAACCTTTCCAGATTATATACAGATTGTATATACAGATTGTATACAAGATACTCAGTATTACCTTTTTTTCAGATACTGCACCTTGATCAGTTCTATTGTACCATTTTATCTGGCCTCTGCTCCACACATATATTTTATGTTTTAGTTGCTATTCTTTTTTTTCACATAATCAAGACACAATTCTCCAATGGATTTGTGGCATAGCTTTTTTATCTTGTCAGGGCCTTGTGCAGTCTTGTTTGCTGTCATTGTACTCTTATTTTATGTAGTGATTCCTTGTGCCTTAGTTCTAGAAAATTGATACCCAAATTTTGAGGCTTGAATTTTCTGTTAGTTTGTAGTTCTAGGTGTTCCTGTTCTTTTGGCTTGAGTCCTGACTGTTAAGTTATACATCCGACTAGTATTGTGTCCACTCAGTCCTTCTCAGTTGAATTGCATATTATATCATTTTGGTTTTGTTATTCTTATAAATGTTTGATTACCCATATGACCAGATCATCACATTATCTTAAAATGTGTCTTTCAGTTATTAATAATAATGATGTCATTATGTTTTGCCACTTTTATTTCTTCTTCCCAGTGATTAGATGAACTAGTAGCTTTGTGTCCAGCAAGATCCTTTTATAAAGATCCTTTTATTTGTAGAGTCAGAAAAACTATCCATATCCACTGAGGACAAACAGGGCTGGGAATGCTGCAACCCCATTATAACTATAGACACATAAGTCACAAACCCAGTCTTTTGAGATGATGCGTGTTTGCATGGGAGTATCTTTCATGGTGCAATAACAGTATTTTAACATCTTCACACTTTATGTAATATACATCAAGTCCTTCCTGATATTTTATTTGAGGCCACTTATTAAAAGAAGCTGCAGGCAAAATGCTAACGTTAAACTGTACATTTCTGAGACAACAGAAGCCAGTAAACAGTGCTGTGAAAAGGGTAAAGGAAGTAAGATACCATTATTGCTCCTTGATAAATACCCCTATAAAGTGCATAGATATCTTGCATATCAGCGTCCTCCAAAAATATCCACTGTGCACACAAAATGTAGAAACAGGAATAACCCGGCATTCACTAAGAACCAGATTAAGATCACCAAGAAATCCTGATAGTAAGAAAGGCAACAGCCATAATCATTTTAGATTCCTGAGATCCTGATACCAACCAACTCTGAACATTTAAAAAGAAAAGCCTCTGAACATTAATTATAAAAAATAAACAATAAAAATGTCATTTTAAGATCCACACAGCTTCCACAGAAAATCTGCAGGTTCGCCACACCAACCAAACAAGCACATTTGAAAATCTACAGTAAATCAGCCTTCATTCACAGAAACAAATAAAAGTGAAGCAAACCAGCAGAAATCAACTGTGTATTCAACATCAACCTTCGATCACCCAACACTTACAATGAACTAGCAAGCCAAGAACACAATAAAACTAAGCATGTTTTATGTCCCAAGTAAGTCATCATTCAAACAAAACTAGCAAACACCCCATATCCAAAAAGATAGCACCCATCAGCCACAGAGACAGAAATATACACCTAATACACCAACTTATTAATATATATGACAGGAACCAGCATACGTAAAAACACCAAACAAACATGCATTGAATGGATACTATCATCACTTTTTTACATTTTTATTACACCAGCTAGATAAAAACATATGCTTAAATAATATTCTTTTATTATCCAGCTTGCTTTACACTGCTTTTATAATATTCCAAAATCTTGGAATTTAAAACAATGTTCTTCTGATTGCTAGGCTGCTGCAAACAAGCGGATGCAAACAATGACTTCCTAATCTATTGTTAGCATAATTATTAGCATAGTTATTAACATGATAAAAAAATAATCTTCTCCATGCAACATTGCTGTTAGAGGTTTTGCTGAGCCAAAAAACCTTGGCATTCAGGATCTTGATCCCATGCTTTGCTGATTGTCCATGACCCTTTCAGATCTGCTAATCTTTTTCATGACTTCCAAAGTCTTCTGACATTTTTACAAGCTTCACTGTATATGTACAAAATGCAGTGATAGAGCAGTGGTATAGTAAAGGGCTGGCCAGTCACATTCAAAGTGTTAACCAGTGCCCCAGGTCTCATGTCAATCTGCCAACACTGATGTTCTCCATGCAGGAAACAAGTAAGAAGTCTGATAAAAAAACATATGACTAATACAATTTAAAGCTTTGATGATAGTGTCCCTTTAACTGGAAAGACCAAAACAAACGACCAACAATAAAACATGCAAAACAGAACAACAAGATTTCTGCTACAACTCCAGGGACATCCCAAAAAACACCAGAAAACCTACATTCTAACACATAAAACACACATTGTCTGAATTAGCTGAAGAAAACATTTAACATCTAGAACCTTCATCACAACTAAAAAAATACAGACATCTGTATCAGGATATTATTTACTTTCAGCATCATCAGGACATAGAACATTGGTGTGTCTAACAAATAGAAATGTCTAGGTAATTGCCTAATAATTACCTAATTGAGGTCCAACAAGTACCCAACATCCGGAGAGACCAAGGGACACTCTTCCGGTGTGATTAACTAAAAAAATAATATGAAGATTGACCAATCAGCCTCCTAACACTCAGAAAGTAAGCCTAAGGGAATCCATCATAAACAACAGGAAAATTCATGAAACACCCAATCTCACATGTCAGCTGGACAAAATATGCAGGTACCCAACACAGGGATGTGACACAAATTTTTCAACCACACTGTTCAAACATGAAAAGTCCCAGCATTCCATTAACATTTACAAACACTCAGCAGACAGAATGATCAGTTTGCATACAGCATTCCAGTAGTTCAAAAAGACATAAATATTCAGACTGAAGACTCATTAATATCCAAAGAGATTTAGTAAATATCCTCATAAGTACAACACACAAAATCCATGCACACACACAGGAAAGCCACCAACATAACAGTAGCAATCCATAATATATGAGTTGTATGGTTTAACAAGCACCTAAATTGATAAAGAAACTAACCAAACTCTAACATGCAATCAGCATTCACAGACACTGAGCTACCATGACTTAACAAATACCCAAGAAAGATATGGAAAGTAACCAGACTCTAACATGCATTCATAGATACTGAGCTACCATCTAGTGTTTGGAGACCTACCAAACGTTCAATAAAATCGAGCAGATAAAGAAAATAGCTAATAAAAAAAAATCTTAACTATTTAGTAACTAAAGAGGTAGTCTACATTTCCAGAAAAAGAAATCTAAACAAAAAGTAATCATCAGAAAAAATAAAAGGATGGTAAATATGAACTGTTTAAACTATGTTATTGCATTTATAATATTATGGTTTAGGAGAAACCAAATATGAAAGAATAACTAGAACAATGAACTAGTTGAATCTAAAGGATATCAACAGCTGGCAAAGACTTAAATGTGAATCCAGAAGCAACCAAATGTGCAATATATATATATTTATATTCAGAAGGCACTGTGAGTAATCAAACATCATATATCCACATTCCAAAACAACCATCACCACCTTAAATATCTTTTTTTTTTAAAACTCTTTAGACTCAATATATGTGGAACGGGGAATACATCAGATAACTTTTTCATTCAGATGGCTTCATCATCTCAACTGACCTTGAAAGACTGTACAAAGGTCCACAGCAGGATGCGGATGGTATAACCCTGCCGTAGTAGTTTGATGAGACGGGCAGCTCTGAATAGACGCAGGAAACTGAGGTTGATGAAGCTGTCCTGAAAAGCATAAGAGAGGGTAGAGCATATATATATATATATATATGGAATATAATAAAAGAGTAAGACAGGCTTGACTGAAATTCAGGTAAGATTCAGGTCAGAAAGAAAAGCAGAGATGCCTAATTGCGAAAATTAAAAAAAAAGAATAAAAATCTCTGCTAATATTTTCTTCATTCAGACTTGCTTTAGTATCCTTTGGTTGCTGCCACTTTCTTGAGAATGTGACTTCCATTTTAACACATAATGCCTCTTTCATGCACCAGGAATGGAAAGCAGCGTGAGACATAGGCTCATGTCTCTTTCCTTCATGGTTAAGGTGTTATTTATTTTTTTTACAATTTGAGTAACAAGAGTCAAACCAAATGCACTGTATTTGGTACAAGCAGCAGTATTTCCTTAGAAGTGTTGGCACATGCATAAGCGTGGATATTCCTTCATCTTACATATCATGGTGAACTAACTATGGCTTGCAGTGTGAGAACAGAGGGGGGATATGTGCTACCCGCGCATGTTAAACCTAAACATTGAACAGATTCACTGAAAGGAAAATAAACCCCAATTATTGCAAAATTCTATGAACGCTCTCCCTAGCATGTGTGTGGGGGTAAAATGAAATAATATTTTCTACTCTCGCACTTTCTCAAAATGACAAAGGATTTGGGGTAAAGTCCTTGCACTTCAGAGATCATATTTAAAATGACTAAACCTACAGCTAATATGAATTTCCAGGCTGATGAAACTATAGTTAGACAACGTTAAAATATATATCAGTAACAACCATCCTGAGTTGAAGAAGTACAGGAACACATAACTTTCATTGGGTCACTGTGCTGAATGTCCTTATTAGCTGAAACATATCATTAGATTAGCTAACTCCCCAATGAAATAAAACGTAAGGATATTAATGTCACTACTATTTGGGTTTATTTATACTTCTCACATACATTTTTTCTTTGTTTGATTAACAATTTACTGCCTTAAAGGGGATGGTAATTCTTCAATTTTTTTTTCTCGATATTTCATTATTCAACCCAAAACAAACACTTTTCTAACAGATGTCTATTATTTTCTTCTTTTTATTTACCTGCTATTATCATTATTTTCCTATTAAACCTTACATAGAAGCCTTCACTCAGTGCACAGGTTTTGTAACATTTCAAGTTTGTTGCAACCAGCACTGTGGAATAAAATTATTATTATATATCTTATAGCCTATAAAAATATACAATGTTTTCTGTGTCCGGGACACTAGAGGTGGGAGGAGCATAAACCAGAGCAACAGCTGCTCCTAGTACAGGGGGCGGCAAACTCTGAAGAGGAGGGAGCCATTTAACTTCCTCCTCCACCGTTGAAAATTGTTTTTGAGCTGCAAAGAGGGAGGAGCGCACACTCCCGATCACATTACCTGCCAACATCCAATCAGAAGCATCAGAGGTTATGGGCAGGGCTAGAGAGATGTGCTCCAAGCCACAACAAGGCAGCTGAAGAGCCCTATGTGGCTCACAAGCCACACTTTGCCGATCCCTGTCCTAGTATAAAGAAAGTCAGGCACTTGCAGTGCATATGTGGGGAATCATAATTTCCAGGGGTGCAATATTAGGTTTATTTAAGCCTGCACAGCAAGCTCTACAAAACCTAACAATATGTTGTCCAGGATTTCATGTTCCTTTAAACCATTTATTTTGAATCAGATTATTTTTCCATATCGATCATCCATTTACTTTGTTAACCTGCCATTCAGTTACTCGTTCATCACTAATACAATACCTACCTTTTACCCTATGGTTGTGTTACTACAACACAATGAATTCTATAACCCTATCTCTGTATTACATTACCTACTGTAAACAATAACAGGATTATTTTACTGTAGTGTCAGGACTATCCAGTTGTAGAAGTTCAAGGGATTTCATGATCTTAATAGAATCTAGGTGCAGATAGAGCAGATAATCATCCTTCTACAACAGTGGTTCTCAACCATTTTATTGCCTTGAACCTTTAGTACAATTCTCCATGATTTGGCAACCCCCATTCACTAATTGATTTTTTTTTTTGCGACCCCATTCAAACCCTATATTTCTGATGGTCTTAGGGGACCCCTAGCAAATCATCATTCAATCTCCAACGGGGTCGTGACCCACAGGTTGAGAACCACTGCTCTACAAGGAAGAAGTTAGACCCCATTAGTTACCTATATGCTGAAACATCTGTGAAACATTTTAAGCTTTCTACTAACCTGCTGCTTTTATTTTAACTGTCACATGTACAAAACCAGAATTCCTTTAAAAGTAAGGATTTCTGGAAGGAAGAGAGTTATAGCAAGCAATAACTGGGTTTAGAAAAACTGGCCTCTGTTGAAGATACCACAAACGGTTTTCTGGTGTTTAGCAGGGACAGTGCATCATGCAGAGCAAGAGGTGCAACCAAAAGCCATTAAAGGGTTACATGCAATGTTAACAGCCACTTGTTAAACATATATCCAGGAGATTAGAAGGAATGACTGTGGATGAAGAGTGAACTAAAAATACTTTGGTAAAAAGAACAGGTGGAATCATTAGAAATGGGAATGTCTGCAGGAAGGCGCAAAGTGAGGAAAAGATAGTCAGAATGGACAAGAATCACGAACAGGGAACTGTATTGTTGGCAGGGCATTATGGGATAAAGCAAACAGAGTGCGGAAATGTCAGAACAAATTAAAAAGGGTTTAAGAATATAGAGAAGAAAATAATGAGTTACCAAAGATTTAGGGGGTTATTGACTAAACTCTGAATTGTCGTGTAAAGGTGTGAATTCTCCAGCAAATGACGGTCACACACTATCCAATAGACGGCTACTGTCACAGTCGTGACTCCACTATGGGAATATTGTTGCGATCACGACCTTACTACGGGAATCCATTGTTTAGTCAATAATGAGTAGAGAATCAGGGAGCAGCCACCTGAAGTGATGGGAATTCACTCCGATAGTTGAATTATCACTTTAGTCAATAACCCCCAAAGAGTGTAGAAAAAGAACAGAGGTCATATGAGAAGATGAAAAAAAGAAGTAAGAAGCGGAAAAAGTTAATAAAACATAGTGTAACGTAAACTAGAGTATATGGGACAGATTAGCAATAGACAAAGTAAAGAGACATCAGAAGACAAAAAGGTGCAGGAAATTCAGGAGTTTAACATGTTAAAATGTGAGGCTGCTGGAGAAGACATTTAACATTGCTAAGACAGATTTAATATGTAAAGCAGGGATATAAGTTTGCAGGACAGGGGTTGAGCTAGGTCCACAGCTTTAGGCATGCAGCAGGTAATGTTTATGCATTAGGTCATAAATTACAAACCAACCGGGTTCTGCGATGCAGTTGTATATGTAGGAGTTTGCTGCAGGGATTTGTGAGCAGGGTCAGGGGTTTTGGGGGGGTGGGGAAGGAAGGAGGAAGGGTTTGGAGTGGGGGTGTTGTTGGCATGAAGACACAGACCAGTTTCATGGATGGACACATGAGATTCATAGTGCATTTTGATTGGATGAATAATTTTTTGCCGTTGACCATAATATCAGAGAGATAAAGAGAGACATGAAAAAGACAAGACAAAGATACAGACATCATTATAGAGGAGAAAGCTTAAAAAAAAAGGTTGTACCCACTCATGCAGAGCATACCACATCTCACAAAGAACTACCTCGCCTATAGTAAGCTCATCAGCATTTGCTCGGTGTCTACCAGTGCTTCAAAGAAACAGTCCCACTCAAAGCCCCCCCCAATGACACACACTCTACAGCATTTTATAAACCAATAATAAGCACATGGCAACACAGAAAGCACCAACAACTGTACATAATGCAACAAACACAAACTTACACATTGACTCTGAACAAAATCAGTTCCTTTAGAGCTTGTCTGCACCCATGCACACATTGTATTCACTGAATAAGCAAATGTGACATCATCATTCTAACTCTGAACACACTGCATAAAGAGATGATACAATCTTGAGCAATGTAGAAAATGGATAACCATGATTAGGCATATTAGACGGTACATGTACAATATTTGTATTTGTATCATTGAAGATCTTTTCCAAACATTCAGAAACATTTTTTTTTTGTAAAGTTCTTCGCTCTTCGCTCGTTTCGCTAGGGGGATGAGGGATTGCACAGGAAAAAATTCATTTTCCCGGCTGATGACGAAAGCACATGCAAGTTGAGTTACATTATGAAAACTTTACCGAAATGGTTCTGAATGTTATCTGTGTTATGATACTCAATTACAAAAAAAACAAACAAACAAAAGAAATATTTGTTACTTCTTCCTATAAGTATATGCTTATTTTAGATGTAACCTTTATAAATTTACACTGAATGAAAATTTAATGAAAAAAAAAAATAAGCAAGGGAGCACGGTCACAATTTTACTGAGAAAAAACGAGAATAATGCACAAAGCAGCTAGCACCTACAAAATGTCTAGTAAAAAAATATGTACCCTCCACCTCGGACGGACAGATACATGAGAGGTTGATGAATAAGGCACTTACACTAAACATTTCAGATAAGATAGGGAAGTTGGTCTAGCAATGTAACATTTAAGTGGACAGATTAAACGCTAATTAAGAATGGCAACTCATGTGCAACTTGGAAGCTGCTGTTACTTATTTGCTCTTATGGCATAGTGTACACTGGCAACAGTGACTGGATCAGTTGCTAGGAGTGGACTGTGACTGCTACTTTCATGCAACGCAACTAAAATTAATGCAGTTGCACTGAAATTGCACAGTCCTGTTTATAGTTGTTGCATTGTTTCCCAGCTTAAAGAAGACCTAAAGCAAAAAAAAAAAAAAAAAAAAAAAAAGACTGTTAAAATACTTACCTTATAGCATGAGCTGTGCTGTAATTAGCCGGCTCCCGATGCTTCTTCATAGCGCGCTGGCTGACTAAGAAGCCAGTGTGCAGCTCCTGCAAGTTGTTTCATTGGCTTCAAACATCATCACGCTCATTGAGGGGAGCATTCTCATTGGTCCCCGCAATGAACGTGATGATGTTTAACCCATTTTTCACCCGAGGTGAAACAAGGTGGGAGGAGCTTCGCACTGACTTCTCAGTGAGCCGGCGTTGTGAAGAAGCATCAGGAGCAGGCTAATTACAACACAGTTGATGCTGTGACTGTAATCAATTGGCTCAGAATAAGGTAAGTATTTTAACAGCCTTTTTAAATTCTTTTGCTTTAGTTCTCCTTTAACTCCCACTGTCTTAGCATCACATGAAGTCATTTATGCAGCGGCAGCTTCTGAGATTCACTGAGATTGAATTAAAATCCCAATAAGATAAGACTGTATTTTGCTACAAAGTGTAGAGTAGTATTCACCAGTGTAAACAATATTCACTTTACTATGGGAAAGCCGCTGTTTAAAACAATAGCTATTAATCTAATATCAAACTGCGCAACTCATATGTGAAAACTTTAACTCATAACCCAGAGTACATATATAATAATCAATGGAAAATATGAAAGTTTAAATAATTTTGAAAAAATAAAAAATGAAAATAAACATGTAAAGTCACTTCCGGATGCAAGCCTCTTCAAACGTAACAATCCAATTGGAACTTGATAGTGAAATGTGCAGCACTAGCTACCTGAGGGAAGAAGCGCAAAAGACAAAAGCACTACATAGTGCATTAAATGATATCTCCAATTAAAGAAAAAAATAGACCCATACGTCCAATAATGAATAAATCCAAATGTGCTAATTGTGCAGAAACTGAACACTACAAACCATGTGATGAAAACTGCGTGCAATATCCACACCTTCCAAAATATGTGCTTACCAGAGCACTTAGTGATTAAAGCCTTGAAATAACAGCCAATGATAGTTTCTCCCAGTCGTATGGAATCAATGCAAATGAAGTCACAACGGTCAATTAGAAAGATAGGTAGTATCACCGCTCATAGTGTAAAACCATTTAAGATTTATTGCATGTAGAGATAAAAATATACTCACAAACATATATCTTGTTAAAAAAGCGTGTGCAAAGGTAATCAATAAGATGGCTAAATCCTACGCGTTTCGTTGCTCCAAGCCCAACTTCATCAGGGAACCATCAGGACGCAGTTTTCATCACATGGTTTGTAGTGTTCAGTTTCTGCACAATTAGCACATTTGGATTTATTCATTATTGGACGTTTGGGTCTATTTTTTCTTTAATTGGAGATATCATTTAATGCACTATGTAGTGCTTTTGTCTTTTGCGCTTCTTCCCTCAGGTAGCTAGTGCTGCACATTACAAAATCTGCTGTTTAGTCAATAAGGAGTAAAGAATCAGGGCACAGAAGTGATGAGAATTCACACTTTAGTCCATAATCCCTTTAGACTTCTCCAGCTATAGTGTTGCAGCCTCCCGTGCGGTAACCACAGAAATGCACACACCATTAAGGGACACTTAACTCTCATTAGGATTAAGGTTAACAATATATTGCATGTGAACAGGAAAGTTAATTCTTAAAGTTGTAAGCGCTTAATTACAATGCAAACTGATTTATATTAATAATAATAAAGTTACACCGTCCTATTGTAATCTCTTGTCAAAGCAAAAATTCATTTTACACCAGAAAGTGAAGCCCCTTTGATCCTGCAGGGTCCATTTTCCACCCAACTGAGCATTTAGTCAGGTGCACGGAACATTCTAATCCGTTGGTCATAAACTGTAAAATGGAAGTGTTACAGAATTGCCTATTTCTAGATGTTTTATAAAATGGTTGTCACATTAATAAACTAATTACAGACATAGATATCTCAGCACAAGCAAGTATGTTCATATTCATTTAAAAGGGTTTAGTGCTCCTTTAAATCTTCCTCAGCTTGATGAGACCGCCTTTGAATGGTGCACTGTTAAGGATTGTGAGTCCCAGTCAAATAATTTAAAATCAGCTTAAAGTGCAATAACAATGGTACATGGAAAACAAATAACCCATTATACTAGTGGGTAGTGTAATGGCAGTAATGAAAAGCCATTTACTCTAGAATACAGCACCCGAGGCTACATAAACAGACACTATGGACACTTAGAACTAAATAGAATTGAAATATCCATGCCTGTTAATCTCCATCCAGTGTTGTGATGATTGATATGCAGCAGATGGTTTAGAGAAAGAACTCTACACTCTGGGTCAGTATAGAGAGGAGAGGAATTGTAACTATGGCTGTTGTGTATATTTTAACACCTAGGAGCACACAGACATCTAGTTATGCTTCTGGTAAGACAGGAAACACTTCAAAATGGCAACCAGAGAGCAATGGATTACAAATCAAGTAGAGGCTTGATTCAAACAAATAAGGAATGTCACAATTTGTCTAGTCTGTGGTTTCAGACACAATATATTAACACAGAGGGGGTTATTCACTAAAGTCTGAATTGTTGCGTATAGGTGTGAATTCGCCAGATAAAGACAGTCACAAAAGGCTGCTACTGCCACAGTCACATCTTTATAATGAGAATATTGTCACAGTAGTGACTTTATTATGGGAAAATTGTCACAATTTTCACTTTAAAAAATTGTCGCGACTTCATAATGGGGAAATTGTAGCGGATTTGCTATGGGAATCTGCTGTTTGAGAATTCGACAGTCAAATTCGCACCTTAGTAAATAACCCCCAAAACCTTAGATCAACCAAATAGGAAAATGGCAAGAATTCCATTCCAGAAAGTAGTCTTAGGTTACCAGTAATGCCATACAAATCTCCCTTGGTTTGGAATGGGTAATACTGAAATGAAAGTAAACAAGCCCCCGCTATGCTCATTGTTGTATCTGGAACTTTAGAAAATACATATTCCTGAAGTTTCCCAGAAAGCCCAGTTTTGAAAAGATGGCCGCAACTAACAATGAGATTTAAAACCCCCCCACTAATTTTACTTCCAGGATGACATTTTTACCTCAGTACCTCATAGGAATAATTGCCATGCCAATCTAAATAACAATTTTCTTTTTCTGATGTTAGCAGTCCTTTACATAGACAGCTGTTTAACAGTGTGCAGCTCTGATGTGTCATACATTTATTGTTGCAGTGAGCGCCTGCTGTTTGCAGATTTCAGTGCATTCAACACTTGAATTCTCTTTTCTGACTAAGGAGTAAGCTTTTGACTAAAATGGCGGCTCAGTAAAATGAATAAGCCTTAGCAGGCCCAGTGGATATTGCTGGCTCTCTTGTTAAAGGGGATCTGTGATATGTACCTACAAATTCACAATTAAAGAACATCTCATAAGTCACAGTCACAAACAGTCTTTCATTTATAATGACATAATTTATTTCTATGCATGTCCACGCAGCCTTAACGCTAACACGATCAATGTCAGTATTTTTATTTTTAAATCAGGGAATAATATAATTACATAAAGGATACATATTACAAATACTGTAACTAGTCCAAGAGTGGTACAACATCATTCCAGTGACTGCTGTACCTTTATTTCTGTTTTAGCAATTTATATAAAAAAACAATGTATGTATATTAATTCTTTTTACTCCTTTTTCAGACTGGTGAATAAATGCAAGCAAAGTCAGGAATGACAAAGGCCATAATATTTTTATTATGTTATTTTAAAACTCCAGCAGATCAAAGCAATGACTTTGGAAAGAAGGACTGTCAGGTTATATACATGCTGCACTCCACTGACTCCTGAACGATATCCTATTGCTCCCTCATTATCCCTATAAAATCACTGCACCCTCCCAGGAACTACAATCTGTTTCAAAATCTAGCTGCAATTTCTCTAACCGTTTCCAGTCAAGAAACAGCAGCACCGCTCTCAACATCCCTCAAATTATATCAACACTTATATTCCATATATATATATATATATATATATATATATATATATATATATATACACACACCAGTATATATAGTAAGATAGAGTGGTCATGTTAATCCACAGATGCAAAAAATATAAATATTGCAATATTGGTGATACCTTTTTTATTGGACTAACAGTTGGTTATCTAAACTGACTGTTAGTCCAATAAAAAAAGGTATCACCAAGCATTGCAAAACTCATTTTATATATATATATATATATATATATATATAGTATACAGTATATATATATATATATATATATATATATATATATATATATATTACCATAAAAACCCCAACAACTCAGTAAAGCTGCATAACATCACATTTCTTAGACACTGAAAGAAAAGTACATTTGGATTTGTAAAATAATAATAATAACATAAGCTGAATATTAAGCACTCACAATCCTCACACACAATCCTATCTACGTAACACATAACCACACATACAATACGCAAACAGATTCATCTTCACTTACCCAGAATGCAGTCACTACGATATCTGTGATGCTCCCAAGAACTGTCACAAAATCAAAGATGTTCCAGGCATCCCGGAAATAATTCTACACGGAGATATACATATATTATTGAGTAACAAAAAAAATAATTATTTTAGAATTCTATGGCAAAGCAAAGGGATAGGTTAACTAGGCATCACCAAACAAATCTTACGGTTCAAATCAAAGGTCTTAAGGGATGAAACAGTCCAACAATATGTGAATCACTAGCAGAAGGTGGAAGGAGATATAACCAACCTTTGATTCACCTTTGGTTAGGAGAAATATGCATGCAAAATTATATTATTATGTATTACATTTACAGAATGGAGGTGGTATATCACACAATTAACTGAAGACAGAGAAGTGAAACAATCTTTCAAAAACCCTGGTGTAGTAAAGCGTGACTGATTTCCATATCAGTTCTTTGTATGAATTATGTTGTTGTTGGCAACTCAAGTCAAACAACCATTCCAGAAATGGTTCATGTCAATTGGTTTAATTCTGCACATGTAACACTTTATACACGATCAACAAATATGATCCACATTCATACTGTTACTTTCATTACAATTTCTTCCCGAGTGGAAATAAACTCAAGACCAAAAAAAGGATAATAAAAAGGGACATGGGGAAATAATGAAAAGCACTCACCGGAGCCCCAAAGGCCATTATCTTGAGAAGACATTCAAGAGAGAACAGAGAGGTGAAGACCACGTTAAATGTTTTCAGTACATATTCATAAGTGCTGGATGATCCATGAAACTAAAAGAGAGAGGTAGAGTATAGTAGTTTATAGAAGATTACATAAGCTCTTCTAAATTTGTATTCCCCTCTAAATAGGCCACTGATTACAGAGACATTGCACAATTCCTCATAATACTGTATATAAGTTTAGTGTATAGTCACTACCAGTTTCTCAGCAGTGGGTCCCGAAATGGAGCAACTGGCACAGAAAACTGCAAGTCAAATGAGCAAATGTCAGGAAAAACATCTGATCATCAGCTGCAGTGGATTAACTATCCCATGCCACTTTACTTTACAGTTCATCCAGTTATGTATCGGCCAAGAACAATGGTTAAACTGTCACAAAGATTCACAAATTAAGAGTAAAAACCAGTTTCTAAAGAGCAAATCTAGGACTTTCACTCCATTGCCTTCTCTCAAAGGATCTCCATAGTCCCTATTAGGTTTGCCAACTAGGGCATCATCAATCATTAATGGAAAGACACCTCAATGTGGCAATAACCTTGTATCTCTTCATATCACTCTATGTAGGCACTCTATACTAGGGCTGTTCATATTGTAGACCCTCTGCTTGCTTTACTAAAAGCCTAGCAACAGTTACTGGTGGTCATGCATTAAAACAGTACAGTGCTAAACCCAAGCATACTGCTTTCAGGGAATTATATTTTTTTCCCCAGAAAAATGCTTCTGTAATAAAAATGGTGGATTAGCCCATCACTGCTGTACCATGCAATGATATGTATAATAAAACAGAGTTGGCTATACGCATTCAGGCCCTAACATCTGGATTGTACAAGCACAAGTCAATATTTAATGGACAGTAAAATGCTAAGAGGGCTCTAGGATTATCACCTGCCCAAAATCAGGTAGTACAATAAGATATATACATTTTGATACACTTTTACTAATTCACACATATTAAGATTTGTTCATTTTAGGTATCTTTGAAGAGATAAATGTGACCTGGGAAGCAAATTACTGTTTTTTTTATTTCCTGTTCTTCTAAACAGGAAGCCATTCATGGTCACCAAGAAAGAAAAATATAACATTTTTGTAGGATCCTCACACCTAAATTCTATAAAGGAATGAAAGCATTTAAATACATATTAACGTTACAATATACTCTCACAAAGGACCAGCATTAATTCATCCTTTTTGGGATCTCACCTTCATCATTAAGACAACTGTGTTTAGAGCGATTAGAGCCATGATGGTGTATTCAAATGGTGGAGACACGACAAACTGCCACATGCGATACTGAAAGCTCTGCTTGTTCTGGGGCATATGGCGAGTGAGCGGCTTGGCACTGATAGCAAAGTCTATACATGCTCGCTGTTAATAAAAGGGGAGAAACTGAACATCACATAATCATCATTGCTGGCGAGAGAGAGTAAAGAATTCCAGAAAACAATATAATACAAGGGACAAACAAAGTTTATAATAAAAGCAAATTTTGTGGGAAGGCTTAGAGCATCAGAAGAAGAAATACAGCCATCTAAGGGGAAATTAAAGTTAGACAAAGGGGGATAGCTACAGTAAAAGGCTAAAATCTGCACTCCATAAACTAAGACACCCTCACAGCCAAATGTCAAAAACTGTCCTGCTCTGATAAACCCTTAGGAAACCAGTAGCAATTATTTTTGATTGGTTCATTGCAACTGAAATTGTCGATTGCTGGGGGTTACAACAGTAGTGCAAATGTACATCTATGCTTGTGAATTACTACCAATATTGTGTATTAGTTGGGTTCCATTTCAGGAGCCTGTAGGTGGAGGATCATTGCAACTTCAAATCCCATTCACCCACAAAAGACCACTCCCTGCTCCTTTCTACCCCCTTACTTTGTTTGATGCGAGTCTCTCTGCTGTTAGAGATTAAGTAAATTGTGTTTTTCAGGATGGAAACATCAGGTGAAGACTGCTAAGTAGCATGAAACTGTCCTGCCAGTCTATTGCAGAATTTTTTGTGTGCCAATGATTTGCTAAAAGCTTCCAAAAGAATTAAAAAGTAAAGTGAAATAAGTATATTAAATTACCTAGTACAGTACAGGCACTACAGAAGAGGTGCTGATTTTTTTGGGGCATCATTTACTGATAATTATAAGTCATTTTTAATTTTGTGCCTCATCACACAAAAGCCACTCCTTCTCTCTTACTCACTTCCTCAGAAGCTGAACAACTGGAATTTCAGCTTCGGGACTCGACTGATGGCCTTGGCAGTTCTGAAATAAAGCGGTTCAGATATTTATAAGATGGTATAACCACTTGATGTTCAGAAATGTCATCCCTGCCAAGTTGAGTTCCTGACTTGAGATTCTAAATGACCTGCTGCAGAGGAAATAGGTGAGAGAGTAGGGATGTCTGTGAAAATGTGAAAACAAAAATGGTTGAACCACTTTATTACAGTAAACCCATTGTGGCTATTGTTCCTGTATCATCATATTACAGTTACCCTGTTCCTAAACATGCAGTTACTTCTGTAAACTTTACCTCATTTTTCTCCAGGCTGTAATCTTCCATCATTTTGTCCCCCTGCTCCTGAAAAGTTATGATGATCAAGGCCACAAAGATGTTGACAAAAAAGAAGGGGAAGACTACAAAATAGACCACATAAAATATTGACATCTCCATGCGGAATCCAGGCCTGGGACCCTGATCTTCATAGGTGGCATCCACCGAGTGCCTCAACACACTTCAGATAGAAATAAATAGATAAAAGAACAGGGATAGACAGACTTAAATACATCAACATCTATTTCCAGAAAAAGGGCATATATTTCCCCAAACAGATTGGCTTGATGACCAGAAGCTTACATGCACAGTCGGACATTACTGTACAAATATGGATTAACAAGCAATTCTGAATGGACACTCTTCATTTATACTATATAAACACATCCAATCACACACCGTGGCAATCTAAATATGATTACAGACTGAAGTATACAAAGAGACATGTAAATATGCAGTAATGCGCACAGACAAATCACTTACTCTGGCCAGCCTTCGCCTGTAGACACAGTAAAGAGGGTTAACAGAGCCCACAGTACATTGTCATAATGAAAAGGCCATTTCTTCCACTCCCGTTTCTGTGCTTTAACTTCACTTTTCTCATAAACCAAGTACTCTCCCCTGGTTAAAGAGACAAGCACTCAGTATTTAAGACATATTGATATTCAATTGAAAAGCAATGTTAACGTATATGAAGGAAGAACCATACAATAACACATTTCTGTGGTGTAATACAAGACTGTGCTACATGGTACTTATAAAAGTATATTCTCTTTAAAGTTATAATCCTGTTTGTATCGCTTTGTGATTTCTTGCTCTTTGCTGGTTGCAGCCATATTTTCCATCTAAATTCAAAACCCTAATACTAATTTAGGTTCTACTAATGAAATAAACGTTTATGTAAAAATATATGTATTAGAAAAAAAACATGTACCTTTATACAGAGTTTCTCTCTGTCATATTCCCTGTCAGCCTGATTTTTCTTTCTGAGTTGGACTGGACAAGGCTAAAAGATGACCTGACATTAAAGTTTCTCCAATCAGAAACCTTAAATCACGATCTAGCAGGGATCTGATTGGAGGAGCAACAATGTCAATCATCATTTAGCCCCACCCACCCAAATCCAGAAAGGAAAGGCAGACTGACAAGGAGGATGAGAGAAACGCTATATAAAGGTACATTTTTTAAGATACATATATACATTTACAAATATGTTTATTTCATTAGTACAACCTAAATCTAAATTAGTATTAGTGTTTTGAGGTGACAGGTGCACTTTAAGGAAACAAATCCCACCTACTTCCATTGTTTTCTATGGAACGTTAGTTAATACATATTCCTGAAGTGGCCTGTGTAAGTCCATTTTATAAAAGATGACTGATATCTGCAGAGAGAGAGAAAGGGCACAAAGAAATAAATATCAAGAATGAATGCGCTCTTTCTTACCTGCAGTCCCTCTGGAATTCTTTGGACTCATCAGTACAAAAAAAGAACTTTCCTTTGAAAAGCTGAACTGCCACAACGGCAAAGATGAACATAAAGAGCATGTAGACGATGAGGATATTGAGGACGTTCTTCAGAGAGTTTACGACACAGTCAAACACAGCCTGAGATGGAGAAAAAGGTGCGTGAGGGAATATGTGATACAAATACTCCAAGGAAATACTCAACTGGAGCTGGCCATCAACAAGATCCAGGGCTGCACCTAAAGCCATTAGATTATGCCTACAATTCAGTCTGAGGGGTTATTCACTAAAGTCCAAATTGTTGCGTATAGATGCGAGTTCGCCAGATAAAGACAGTCGCAATAGGCTGCTACTGTCGCAGTCGCGTCTTTATAATGAGAATATTGTCACAGTCGCCACTTTTTATGGTAAAATTGTTGCAATCTTAACATTAAAAAAATTGTTGCGACTTTACAATGGGGGAATTGTCGCAGATTTGCTATGGGAATCCGCTGTTTGAGAATTCGACATTTGAATTCGCACCTTAGTGAATGACCTCCTTAGTGAATAACCCCCTGAGTATTATTATATATTTGAATGATTAACAGGAAGGCTTGGAAGGAGACGGAAATAGACAATGTACCTAGCACTAGACAATGTACCTAGCACTAGACAATGTGCCTAGCACTAGACAATGTACCTAGCACTAGACAATGTACCTAGTACTAGACAATGTACCTAGCACTAGACAATGTACCTAGCACTAGACAATGTGCCTAGCAATAGACAATGTACCTAGCACTAGACAATGTACCTAGCACTAGACAATGTGCCTAGCACTAGACAATGTACCTAGCACTAGACAATGTACCTAGCACTAGACAATGTACCTAGCACTAGACAATGTACCTAGCACCAGACAATGTGACTAGCACTAGACAATGTACCTAGCAGTAGACAATGCACCTAGCACTAGACAATGTACCTAGCACTAGACAATGTACCTAGCACTAGACAATGTACCTAGCACTAGACAATGTACCTAGCACTAGACAATGTACCTAGCACTAGACAATGTACCTAGCACTAGACAATGTACCTAGCACTAGACAATGTACCTAGTACTAGACAATGTACCTAGCACTAGACAATGTACCTAGCACTAGACAATGTACCTAGCACTAGACAATGTACCTAGTACTAGACAATGTACCTAGGAATAGACAATGTACCTAGCATGTAATTAATCATGCTCATCAAGATCATAGTCAAACACTGCTTCAGTGCAATGTAACATATACTCCAAATGTATCACAGTCCATATCATATAGTGTAGATGCTATTGTTCTAAAAATAAAAGTGTACACACAATTCACTGACCTTTAATTTGGGAAGCCGCTTGATAGTTTTCAGAGGACGCAGGACACGAAGGACGCGAAGGGATTTGATAGTACTGATGTCCTTTCCTTTGCTTCCACCTCTGTAGCAGAACCAAGAAAAAAGAAAAGAAGGAAACAGAAAAGGAGGACAAGGAGAGAAGCAGAAATAGCAAAGGAAGGGAAAAGAAAAGAAGGAAAAAAAAAGGTTATTGAAATGAAATCGAGGGCATCGATGCCAATGACAGAAGATAAAGCAAAAAAAAAAGACAATAATGTGAAAAATGATCATTAGAAAAATTGAGAGAGAATATAGCAGGAAGCGTGACAGGAATGAAAAGGTACAGGAAAGAGAGAAACAATTATGGAGAGAATATTAAAAAGAGGGATAAAGATAGCCAATAAGGATAAGTGAATGATGACATTGAGAAAAGGAACAGACACATAAAAGCCGTGGTGAATGAATTTGGAAAGAGGAAGAACATATTGCCAGAGAGATACAGGTAGAGAATGGCAGTTTAAGTGAGAATAAAGAGAAACAAGATCAGGTGAGAGACAGAGAAGACAGTCTGTTAGCAAGAATGATTTAACCTGTTGCTACATGTGAAAAAGATCCATGAGGCATTTATCTACTGCCATAGGACTTTTAGTCCACTGGGACTCTTGTCTAAACCCTCCAGAGAAACAGCAAAAATCCCTCACCATCTGATAAATGCACCTTCTCCTTTACACCAACAGACTGTCGACATTCCAATTGAATTTAATCACACTAGAGAACACTCTGATACAGAATACCGTGAGCTGTAACCATAGCACAATCCAGGAATCAGTTACACTGATTCAGACCAAATGACTGCATTTTCTTTATGCAGTACTGACTTAACATAGTGGAGGGTTAAGGGGCATTTACACTAGTATTGTTTAGATATCTGAAAATCTGCAATTAAATGTGGCATAGAATCAGGCTTTATTACGTCTTTTCACTTGGTTTGCATTAAAAAATCATAGGCCTTCCACAAAAAAACAGCGCTCCCCCTACTCTCCAGTCATTTAAATCAGACTTTAAATCAGTGACTGCCGCCCTACACTAGTTACCCGCTGTTGTCAGTACTGCACTACTGAATTGTTTTCTTTTTTTACAATTGTTGTTTGGTCTCAATAATTAAGTTGGCCCCCTCCATATTAATAAGAAAAAGAATAATCTGTATATATAGAAATTTCCTTCTTTTAGAGACAATGCCATTTTTAAAAGAAAGAATGGAAAAAAAAAAAAAAACAAGATAGAAAGACAAGACAGACATTACCGCTGATTGCTCCTGGAGGAGGCGGCCGATGTGAGGAGAGAGGGAATGAATCATACAGGTACTGAGACAAAGCACACAAACTACATGACCACCCTCTCACGTCCTGTGTTACAAGCAGAACATCCATCCCCTTAAAGAATAACCAAGCCTTTGTGTCTATTTATCATGCATTATTGACTTCTACTCCCAAGAACAGATATGATCACCCTGGCAGAGATCTGTAATGTACACATCTGAAATTACATTTTGTGAAAGTGTTGATTGATGTATCTTATTTTAGTCTTGAACTTAGTTGTGTCTGTTAAACTCTACTTTATACTTCTGGCTAATGCATGCTCAGACTGGTTTGACTCTTATACAATTATACATTTTATTGCCCTTTGTCACATTCGCACTTTGAATTTGATAATGACATTTTAATTACTTCTGTTTGCCTACAGCATTTATAGACTGGTAGTATTGGGCGGGTGAGACTGGTGCCATTCATACAGACTTTGCTGGTAAGCTGCAGGGGTACAGTCAGATGGAACCACCAGTAGTTATGAGATAGTGAGAGTTTTTTCATTGGTAGTATGTAGAACTATCTTTACTCCTTGCAATGGGTCTCATAGGAACCTCGCAATGCTTTTATCCTGGGAACTGAATGATATCTGAGTAAAGGCTGCACAGGCCTGCAAATGGGAAAGCAGAAATGCAAGAATTGCAGGCAGTCTTAATTTCTTCACAAATAAATAGAAACTTGATATGGAGTATATCTTTTGGTCACTACAATAGTGTGAATATGTCTTCGATGTAGTTTTGTTTTGGGAACGAGTAGGAACAAGTAAGGAAATCAGGTTAAATGGTGAAGATCTCCCAATGGCATTATTTGTATTTTATTTACTAAGGTATATTTATAGAGGTGGATAGAGCATCCAGAAATGAAATTCGATGTTCAACCAGTACAAACCATCACTGCATGGTATATAGAAATGTATTGGGGATAAACATGACAGAATTAGACCAGAATTGTTTTTGTAGTGTTTTTTTTTTCCCATTTTGAAGTAAGTGATTTAGCAGAACTTATCTTTTCCAGAATGTATCCTGATAGTGGATTAAGAAAGCTACCTACGTCTCCCACAACTCCCTGTGGAACTGGAAGACATACAGCTCAACCCTGGTTAGGCATGGGCCATCCACTTAAAAGCTGAGGTTACTTACATAGAGGGGGGAATTCACGATTGTGCAAAGTGAGCTCCAAAGCCTTCGGCTTACTTCGCACAGACTGATATGCGCTCACTGATATCCTGCACGCGGACATCAGCGAGCGCTTTAAAGGGATTACAGTCTCGGCGAGGGAACTCTTTTGGTCTCGTCGAGACTGGAATCCCTTTAATGCGCTTGCTGATGTCTGCATGCAGGACATCAGTGAGCGCATATCAGTCTGTGTGAAGTGAGGCGAATGCTTCGGAGCTTACTTCGCACAATCGTGAATTACCCTCAAAGTCTCTAACAATGTAACAGTCTATTAACACGATGGGGGAAACGTCAAGGATATTTTTCTATTTGCTGAACTTTTCTATTTATAAAAGACTGATTAAGAAATCTCGAAATATCGTTCTGCTCAAATTGGCTCACTTAAAGTGCACCTGTCACCTCAAAACTAATACTAATTTAGGTTGTACTAATGAAAT
>WMED01001850.1:0-25953 GCA_019650415.1 Pipa parva
TTTGAGTGGTTACAGCAGGAGAGTGGATCAGGATAGAATGAGAGGGATGCAAGTTTGCAAGGCTGGAGTACAAGACACTTTTAAGACTCAGTAGTAATTGAATATAATACCAGGGCTATTTACAGGGCAGAAGTTGATCAGAGAAACATTTACTAGAGAGCCCCATGGAACTTTCCCTTACTTTGCCAGCTTAAACACCTCACCTACTAACTTTAGTGGGGCATGCTGAGGGTTGGATAGTGGGGGCTTTAGGCAATTGGCAGTGGCAATATAAGTGGACAGGCATGTGATGCCCCCAGTGTCACAGAGCCCCAAACAAACACCCACTTTACCACAAATAGTAACAGGGCTATAATTTACTCTAATTCAGAAGGCATGATAACACCATGTCCTTAACATTGACCATCTTCAAAAAAGTGTCCAACATTAACACTATCCAACCATTTCATCAGCTTAAGTTTTCATTCCTCATTTGTAAGCATTTTTGTTTACCCCTAATTAGAGTGTTTTTTTTAATATGTAGAAGTTCAGCCAACCACAATAAATCAAAATGCGAATAAAATATTTAAACGGTAATGGAAATAATTGAAACCAAAACAGTAAAATGTTCTTCGTGCTAAATATTTATTCAAAAATGCATGCAGCAATTTGCACATTTGTGCTTTACAGATTTCTGCTGTTTTTAGCAGGGGAGAAATAAAATAATTTAAAGGAGCAGTTAAGGTTAAGGGGGTTATTCACTAAAGTCCGAATTGTTGTGTATAGGTGTGAATTCGCTAGCTAAAGACAGTCGCAATAGATTGCTACTGTCGCAGTCGCATCTTTATAATGAGAATATTGTTGCAGTCGTGACTTTACAATGAGGAAATTATTGCGGTTGCGGCTTTGCTATGGGAATTCGCTGAGTTGGGAATTCGACAGTCAAATTCGCACTTTAGTGAATAACCCCCTTAAGACTGTAGCCTATCTAAGCGCCTGACAGCTTGATATTTTCTTATAGTGAAGATCCTGAATTCTATGGGCAAAATTTACTGAGGTGTTTTTGCCTGAAAAGGCCTGTTTTTTTGCCCTATTTTTTCCCCCAAGGTGAATACTTGTATTAGATGCAAAATGAAAAATCGGGTGAAAACACTTGTATCTGTATTCCTATCCTAGTTGAGCCCATGGGTCCTTGTGAATTTGGGGCTACCTTGCATGGAACTGTTTCACAAATGATGTCACTGTCCACAATCAAAATTTTACCACTATTAGGTATAACTCAAGGGTATTCAAGAAATTATTGGCACCAGGCCAGGGTATCACCATTGTGCAACATTGCAACTGATCCTATAATTAGAATCTTGAAAAAAAGATTATTGTAAGAATAGATTAATTAAACATCTGGAAAAAAGTGAAAGGAACCCTATCTAAAACATCAAAATAAAGATACTAGATCTGTTAGAGCAGTTAGGAACAGTACCACTACCAGCTTGATATTTTCTTATAGTGAAGAGTCTAAATTCTATGTATGTTTATTCCTACCCTGGTTGACCTCCAGACATAGGTTTTTACTATGCATGAGTTGTCTGTTTCTATTTCAAAATGAATAACTCTTACGCAGAAGAGATCTGTGCTTAGGGCTCAGCAGGGGGAGAAGTTAAGAACATGCTATCTCCAGCTCATTTCTTAGATTTTTCACTGTACCCAAAGACGAAATACAAATGCCAGACGGCATAAGCCTTTCTTGACCCATTAAAGAAAAATCTAGCTCATGGAAGTGAAAGGCAGATGTACACATGCTTTGTATAGTTTTTTTCTAAGGAAAACTGTATTAGAATCTGGGGGCTGTGCACATCTCTAACTGAAAACATGATGCTGGACAGTAAATGTTTTTGGTACTGGAAATATATTAGAGATGGGCGCAGACTCCTATGGTTTAGTTCTAATTTCATTGCTATGCCTTTTTTTAAAAAAAGTAGATTTTTATTCTGATTTTCTTTCAGAGACAAAAACACAAACAAAAATAGCTTTTAAACTAGTTCAAACAAAAGTCATATTTTTATTCAAAATAGATTATTTAAAGCCAAAATAGTGTTGACTTCACCTCTCCTTATTGATGAAGCTGAGGATAGATTTGTCGAACAAGCGGACTACTAGAGACATGTGTAGTGTGGTGAAATCAGTCAAATAGAAGTAGGATGTGAAGTCATGTGAAGTCATGTGAATTCCTCCAGTGAAGTGCAGTGATGCCATCCTCACCATATCTGTATATTAGTGAATAATACATCTGTTCCTAGTTCATATTTAGTAGTAGACTAATTTAGTCACAGTCGCCATTGTCACTTTTGATGGAATAGTAATCTTATACCAAACCGGATCCCTGCCATCAGCCCCCAAATTCACCACTCTGATGTGGTGAAGTCAAACATTTTGCCAATATGGCCCTAAATATTAAAATGCTGCCTGAAATGACTATATTATTTAAATTGGAATTTCCAGTTACCTTATATTATAACAAATAATCACTAAAAAGAAATAAACCAATAAAAAGAGTGGATGGATACCCCACTCGGAGTATTGTCTTTATTAAGTTTATAACATATAAAGGCTGTTAAATTAATTATGTGAAGTAAAAAGTTATAATGTAATTAATGTAATATTGGGTTGTTTTTTGGCATCAAAAGTGAATTTTTTAAATTTTTTTGCATATGAAGTAATAAAGTTAGTATCATATTTATCAAATAAATAATAATGTATTTTTTTTGTTTGCTGCTATCTGTCTTCCTTTTGCAACAAGTGCTTCATTTCTGCTTAACATTTATTTACTCACAAAAATGAGAAACTATTTTTTTATTAGACAAAGGGGGAGTTATTAGACAACTCTTTTGGTCTCGCCTAGACTGGAATCCCTTTAAAGCGTTCGCTGATGTCCGCGTGCAGGACATCAGCGAGCACATAACACCATGTGCGAAGTGAGGCAAAGGATCCGGACCTCACTTCGTACAATGGTGAACTACCCCCAAAATGTCACAGTTCAGCGTTTTCAGTTGAAAAGTTTTATTTTTTTTTTCTAGTTAAAAAAAACAAACATCCCAATAAATATGCCCTTTAATCTCATTGTTTAAAAAAAAATAAATTATGTTTTAATCAAATTCTAAAATTATATTTTAGAATGATATGATAGGTTTAAGTGAAAAGGGGAACCTAATAAAATGCTTTATAAGGAAATGATTGATAATGACTGACAGGATCAATGATTTTGAGAGAATGTGTTTTGTACATACTACTGATTTTCATTACCAGACGCCAACCATAATGGCTTCCCCTGTAAATTATTTGCCATTGATCTTAAAAGTGTTTAATGACCCCTTTAACAATCTGTATTAATTCATCTTTTATAATATAAAAAAAATTGAGAAGAGAACAAGTCTCCCAGATAACAAAACCAATAATCATCCATTAAAGGGATGATTAGATTCATATTAAATTGATCACTATCACCATTAAAAAGAAATATAGATACAATGTAGCCGAACTATTACACTTGCCCATATGATTACTTATTCTTGCAGAAATTTAACGTGGATTAAGAAAATGACACATATACATTTACATATTACAGATATAAAAAAATCATAATGCCCTAATAACTACCAACAGACAGGACACATGCAGACAATGTTTAAACATGAATTTCATCCATCTTTGTGAAGATGCCTAAAAAAAGAATGTAAATATCTTAATTCCAGGCAACCCAACACTTCTGGGTTCACAGCCAATCTCTTTTGCCAGATGTCAGCTGCAGGGAATTCGTGAAGGTGTACAGTGCTCCAACAGCTATTGGCTGCTTGTGGAAGGCCATTTTATTTAGTTACTGGAGATGTAATACAATACCGGTGACTGATGCAGCCTTACAAAATTCTTGTCAGGAATAAATAGCCAACACATTTCTGCCCGAGTACACAAAAATTGGGATGTGGCGAATGGACGCAAATTCTGACCTTTATGCGACTGTTTGGAGTTTCAGAAATAAGTTCCTAAGTATAAGCTGGTGAGAATCCTATGGGTTCCTAAGCATGACAATTCCATTAAGAGATTAAGCTACAAAAGAGTGATTACTTGGAAAAGTCTGGAGAAAGGGGGACTGTGGCACTGCTCCAAAATGTTGTTTAAAAAAAAGATCAGTAAATCCTGCTTAGCTGTAAAATATCAGACCCTGGATTCTCTCCATTACCAAAGAAAAACAGTTAAAAGAGTGGTATATCAGTCTAACTTAACAGGCATGAAATAAATATTGAAATCACTTCTGTAACTCCATTTATATGTACAGAGAAATGTTGCTAAGATGTTTCAAAATAATGGAAAAGAAGAACCACACACAGGCAGCTGTGCTGCAACCCTTTATTGGGTTAAGGTAAAACACAACATGTTTCGGGTCTTATGCCTTTATCAAGGGCCAAAACATCTTGTGTTTTACCTTCACCCAGTAAATGGTTGCAGCACAGCAGCCTGTGCGTGGTTCTTCTTTTCCATTATTTTGATATATGTTTGGGAGACTATACGATGCTCTAACGAGGAACCTGCACTTTAAAAATTACATCACCCATCTCAGACCCAGGAAGAACATGTACAATACAGTATAGGAGTTGCTAAGATGTTGATGTAACCAAAATGAATGTATTTCAGGTTAAATGTTTCACTAAATATTAATGGTGAGAAAATCATTGCAATTTTTGCAACTTTTGGTTTTGGTAAATTCAGCAGAAGCAGGGGCATTTTGGCTGAAAGATAAAGGGCCTTATTGAATAATGTCCAAATAGTCGCTAGCTATGAATTCACATTTGGTTACCTCTTCCCCATGTTTGCTTATTGAGCAAACTATGTGATATTGTGAATGTGAGTCTAACTCAGTCGATAGGTGCAGACTTACAGAGCTCTCTGCATAATTTTGCATGTGCTTGCCAAGGTACTTCACGTTCTCAAGAAGCAGCAGAGTCATTCACAGTCACAAATTCGACAAGGCGTAATTAGCGGGATATAGTGAGGATGATATCACTGCACTTTACTGGACACTGCACATGACTTTGCATCCTGCTTCTATTCGACTGACTTCTCCACACTACACATGCAACTGTGTCTGTAGCAGTCTTCCTGTTTGACAAATCTACCCACAGCTTCATAAATAAGGAGAGATGAATTTGTGACTCTTTTGGCAATGCGATTCCAATTGTAGAGTGAATTCAACAGGTGAATTCAGACTTTAGTCAATAAGGTCCATAGTCTGGTTTGCTAGACTAGGGGACCTCTAAACATTTGTGGCTCAAACAGTTAATTTCAGGATTAACATAATATTCCTAACTTAAGGCAGAGAGTAGACCATCAATTTCTCATTGAAACAAAAATTAAAATGAATCAGTCATTACTGGAAAAAAGGATACAAATGATAATTGTTGCCATTTTGTTAAGCAAATGTACAGCAAACCCATTATTTCCTATGGCGCTTTAGATAATACATATTCAGTTAACGTCCCAAAAAAAAAAAAAAATACAATTTAAAGCTAAATAACTGGCATATTTTATAGCCAAAATGTATGACATTTGGAAGTAAGGATTGAATATTCAGTAACTATAAATGCATTTGAGGTATTTTAATATTTGGGTGTTACTGTCCATTTAAACACCGATTTATACAAAAATAAAGGAAAACATCCACTACTGATGCAAAAATGGATGCAACACAAATAAATCATTGGCATGAACCAGGGGTTGGCAAACTTTGCACACGAGGAGTCCATTTCACTCCCTCCTACACTGCAGACATTTTTTTGTGGAGCCACAAAGGGGGAGGAGCACATTCTCCCAATCACATGCCTGCTGACGTCCTATCAGAAAAAGCATTGGTGGTCATGGGCGGGGTGAGGGAGATGCGCTCAGGGTCACAACAAGGTAACTGAAGAGCTGCATGTGGCTCAGGAGCTGCAGTTTGCCTACCCCTGGCATAAACAGATGCAATACAATAAAAGCTAGTTTTCATCTATTTTTTAAGGTAATTCTATCATTTCCACAAATGTTTGGGTAAACAATGTGCTGTTAGAAAATAATAACATAAAATTTAACAGGTGCCAATGGTCTCACACCTCTGGATGTGGCCAGTAGTCATACAAGGAACTGCTTCTCGTATTTTAGCAGTTGATGTCAGAGAAGGAAGCAAAGAATTGCCTTCTGGTAAATCATGACAGTTCTTGAGTTACAGCATGTACTTAGGAACCTGCCATACTTTTTGCAGCTGACACCTGCTTTAATCTACTCTGTCTAGTCCTATTTCCAGTGATCATTTATAAAGAGGTAGGCAAATATTGACACAAACCTTATCCACACACGCTCAGAAGTACAATCAACTAGGCACATGTAAGATAAGAGAGGCAAAGAAAAGGCAAGAGGTGTGAAATAGGAATCAAGACAATATGAAGCAGTTCGTTCCAAGCTTGGGTTTGATAAAATATCAGTAATGCTGAACACAAAGTAAAGATAACTGCTTTATGCAAATATGATTTTGGGGGACAATAATCATGCATTTACGAACAATAAAAGGTTTAATTTGTCTTAGGCTCCAGTTTTCTTTCATTAACTGGGAATTCTGGGATCAATGAGTCTTTTGTAATCTCTCCATAGCAACAGATATAGAGAGGTCTGTGTTCAACCATAAAATTAATGTTCCTCTATAACTGGTGGAGTTAAATAACACAATAAAAGTGACCTCCATTAATATCTTATGGTACTTTCACTATGTACTCTCCACAAACCTCCATGGAGTCCTCTTCTATGAAAAGCAGTTGGTCCTCTGAACTCCGTACCTAGTCAGCTTTGCCCTGGGTTGTGCATTTGACAGCTTGCTATTGTGGCTAATTGGATGCAGAATAAGAATCAGAACACCAGGGATTCTGTTTGTAATAAAAATGTTTCTTATGCATTTTGCATGTTTGACTCTTTAACACACATATTAACATATTCAGGACATTAATAATGACATCACTGTCATCCTTTCAACATATACATTTAACATCATAATGGTGCACTCAGCCTCCCCATACCTTGGGAATCAAACCTACTACCTAGCATGGCCTCTTTCTACAAAAGAGCAACCGGAGATGACAAGGTCCATTTACTGGAGCACCCCGTGTACCAGTGGATCAGACTGATGAATCCCACAGTTCTCTGGTGGAGATCACTATTTACTGACCTCCATTAAATTCCATAAAGAGGGAAGTTTTAAGCTCTAGTTATTGCTAGCTCTATTTACTGGAAATCCTTATCTGGATCTAAGGAGGACCTTGGCACTGCCCCACTAACATGCAATTAACTTTATTACTTTTCTATGCAGTTACATAGAAGATGTACATGAAATTAAGGCATTTCTTTGTGTCCACACAGCAAAGCAAGAAGATGTGTCAAGTCACATGATGCCACTGCCATGCTGAATTAATATCTGGTCACATACAGTTTTACTGACACCAAAATTAACCAAATACTGTTTCATCATAAATACCAGTATACACGAAGCCTTGAGCATACTGT
Organism: Pipa parva; assembly: GCA_019650415.1. NCBI lineage: Eukaryota > Metazoa > Chordata > Amphibia > Anura > Pipidae > Pipa > Pipa parva. The sequence goes on from WMED01001850.1 coordinate 7,555, forward strand.
ATTCATCATGAAGTATTACGTTAATAGTCTCTCCTGTGGATTCACATACATACAGGTAGACTGAGTCAGAAACTGATAGAGTTTCTTATTGGAAAAACTGATCTCATACAGATTGTTCTGCTTATTGTTTGCTGACAATATCTATAGTTCTATTGCGCAATGAAGGTTCCAAATCTGAAAGGATCCGGCAGGGCTGCCAGTTTATTCAGGAACATATGATATCCTTAGGTTTAGCACATATCTTAGCTAGCAGTGTAGAATACAAATTCTACATAAAAGCATGTTTTTCCAGCTAATGTTTGTATATACAGTACATGAGTTAACTGAGGATTGTGGGAACTGAAATAAAATTCACACATAGGCTTGATGTATTAAGGTATATATATCATTTGGTGCATATTATTGTACAGATCTACAGCTCCCTCTACTGAATATGGATTGTGCTCGTGATATATTACGTGTATATTGACAGGAAAAATTAGTTTGTGAACAAATGAGAAAAAATATATACATGCATATATAGAGAAATTTCATACTACATATATATAGAAATATAAACTTATACTAATTGCTTTAACATGCCTTTACCCACCACATACTGTACATGCCTTATCTTCCCTACACCATCCTCACCTCATCTTATTTTATATTTGCTTCATCACCACTTTTAAAGTGGATGTATATATATATATATATATATATATATATATATATATATATATATATATATATATATATATATATATATATATTTTAAAAATTAGTATTGCAATACTTGATATATATATATATATATTAAATAAGTTAAGATAGAGTGGTCATGTTAGTCCACAGATGCAAAAAAATTAGTATTGCAATACTTGGTGATACCTTGTATATTAGACAAGCTTTCGAGAGATATTGTCTCTTCCTCAGGTCAAAACAAGTAACGTTTATTTAAAACAGTCCAATAGAAAAGGTATCAATTATTGCAATGCTCATTTTTTAATATATATATGTTGCTGTGAGCACCCAGGCAACTGAATATGTTTTAGGTAAGTGCTATACCTTTGGGACTATAAATAGATACACAGAAGGACAGTTCAGTAAGACAGAGAAGAATTCAGATGTCATCATAAGACAACAAATTCTGTTTGGATATATTGATAAGGAGCATCTATGGCAGCTTAGGATAAAATAAAACCTCTGACCTTGTGTTAAACTTGCTCTCTTATAGATAAACCATACGCTTGGCAAGATTGATAATATTATTTGTAAATGCGGCACACTAGTGATAATCATTAGGCACTGAGTGATGATTAGAAAGCTATTGATTTCTAGAAGGTATTTACATTGAAATTCTATTTAAAAAGTGACCATTTCATTGCCGTAAAATACATAGAGGGCAGAGATTACACGCAATGCTACTGACATGGCAAGCACAGGAAAGTAATATCGCTTTCTAGAGCAGTTAATGGGAAAAGGAGGATTACTACTGAAAATGAAGGGCATATTTATCAGAGTGATATTTGTCCTGTTAGACGCTTTGCCAAATTTGCATATACAGCAAAGATCATTATTTTCTGCGATGTAGTGAATTCTCCCACAATTTGCAACATTACATTGACCTCAGACCTTTTTGTCAATTGGCCGAGAATTCATGTGTTGAAGAGACAATTCACCAAGGTGTAACTTGCTGGAATATGCAGATTTGCTTTTGAAAATGAAAGTGGTGATTTCTTACAGCCAGATTCCTATGTCTATGCTGGTGACATGTTACTTAAAAATCTAAAAATAAATGTGGGGACCAAGGACTAGCATGAGCTAGGTATTGTCTGCCGTTGGAAAAATATAAAAGCCAATTGTAATTTAAGCGACTGTTCTCCAGCGATCAAAACCAACAAAATGATGACACTGTCCTTTTTTTTTTTGGAAGATATTTAATTCGCAAGTTATTACTGTTAAGAGAAAGTTTTGTTGGTTTAAATCTCCGCAGTACCTCTTATTCGCCATTTACTTATGACTAATATCTTTAATAGCAAGCGAAACAATAGTGCCTTCAGAAATATGTAACTGCTGAAGGCAAAAGCACTGGTATTCAAAATGAAATCAATTTTGAATGAACCATCTCTCAGAAAGCCTGACCTTACAATATACCACATCTGAGGGGGTTATTCACTAAAGTCCGAATTGTTGCGTACAGGTGCGAATTCGCCAGATAAAGACAGTCGCAATAGGCTACTACTGTCGCAGTCACATCTTTATAATGAGAATATTGTCGCAGGCGCAACTTTATTGTGGGAAAATTGTCACAATCTTAACATTGAAGAATTGTCGCAACTTTACAATGGGGAAATAGTCGCGAATTTGCTTTGGGAATGCACAGTTTGCGACTTCGACAGTCGCATTCACATCTTAGTGAATAACCCCCTAAGTTTTTCTTTCCAAAGGATTGTTAACCCTCAGGTAAGAAAAAATAACACTGATAACATTTTGAAGCACCACTTCATCGCAGCATTGATTTGCACAATTGACTATAATATGCAATGGGCAAAGTGATGCCAAGGGTGGCAAATTTATTTGGGCACAAGAATTCCCTCTTTAATAAATAATCCCCTTGTGTAATATTGCCATTTCAAGATACGTTCATATTAATGTTGGCCATTATATGTATAAAATGTAAGCTTACTTTTACTGAATGTAACTATTAGCTCTTCTAGGCTTTGTAAGAAGGAAGATGGCATTGCAGTTCTTCAGCTATGTCTTTCTAGGTTAGTAGTTTGGGAGACCTGATCTAAAATGGGCTTTGAGTGCAGCTGAAAGCAGGGCAATCTGCCTGAATCTAAGAATGCTTGGCAGAAATTAGGAAAGAAGTGCCCATATGTGATGGGCTTTGAACTAATCATCTGGGAAACCTGGGGTGGGGAAGTGGCCAATAATAATTTTAAGGAGTTATTTGGAACTGATGCCATTTTGAAGAAATGTAATTGGACACATCTTTCAGTCCCCTGTGTCTTTCAGGCATCAGCAATTGCTAGTGCAGCTGAACTTCTTAATCATCAGAGAGCAAAGCTGAGGTGTGAGGGGGCCATGGCTGAGGCAGCAGTTTAATACACTGCTCTAGTCTTCTAGGAAGGAAGAACTGATTCACAATGGTGATTAGAATTTAGGGAAGGTAACTAATGATGGTCAAAGTGAGACACTCATGGGCACAGCCTCATGACATAATAGGTTATCCTGTGCAATTTCTAGTCTAAGGAGAGTTCACTAAGTTGCTTCAATATGTCGCTTGTGACTGATGAGTACATTAATGGAGGTTGGCCAGTGATTATAAGAGTGGGATTGATTTGGAGGTGCCCGGTAAACAGTTAAATGTTTACAATGTATACATTTTTGGCTAAAAGATTGGCGTATTACTAGCATGGGTACTAAAAAACACAATTTTGTATAAAATAAAAAATAATACAAAAAAAAGACTTCACTCATTTAAAAAATATGCATATTAACATTGTGATAAAACAAACTGGAACTACAGTTACCAGCAATAGGACAAAATAACCTATACATTTTCTTAAATTCCTGGTTACAGTGGGCAATTTACAAGATTAATTAATAATCCAAAAATATGACATTTAGCTCTGTGCTGCCTGGTACAAGTGTCAGACACATTCATTTATAGAAGCTTTAGACAGACATCACAGTTTTCATTGCAAAGCTACACCTTGTTCTTCATTAGAGTTAATCAGATTCCTTTACCAGCCTCAATAAGGATTCAGAATTATCGCCAGTGAAGCACTGTGGAATTGGGAGACGGCTCTTCCATTAATCATTTTAACAGCAATGATGTTTAATGAGTCTCTCGCTGTTGTGACTGCCCTTGGTTTTAATATGACATTCGCCTAATCCCATGCAAGCACTGTCAGTACTGGGCAGTTTTTGACAGTATTCAATAACTTTTAAGGAGTAGTGAATTTGTGTATGTCTGAGTGCAGTGATGCAAAGGGATGCAAGCTCAATGAGCCTGTCAAATTTGCACTTTGATTAATAACCTTTTGAATCTCCTCTACGGTAGCACATAACTCAATATTGCCTGTTTATACTATAATCCTCAATAGGAAAGGGGGTTATTTATTAAAGTCCAAATTGTTGTGTATAGGTGCAAATTCGCCAGATAAAGACAGTTGCAATAAGCTGCTACCGTCGCAGTCGCATCTTTATAATGAGAATATTGTCACAGTCGTGACTTTATTATGGGAAAGTTATATCAATCTATCAATCTTAACTTAAAAAATTGTCGTGACTTTACAATGGGGAAATTGTCGCGGATTTGCTATAGGAATCCACTGTTTGAGAATTCGACAGTCGAAGTCGCACCTTAGTGAATAACCCCCTAAGCATCTTGAGATGCATTTAGCATTGCTGTCTTGCTTTATGGCCAAAAAGACGACTCTCTGCACTTGTTTATTCTTGCTAAAATCATTTAGCATTAGCTGAACAAAAACAGTGTAAACACTTAAATTCATAAAAGGCAGCAATCTCATTTTGTGACTACATCAACATCTGAATAATATTATTTACCAGATTATTTAGACAAGAAAATCACTATCCCTTTTGTTAATCACGTTGTATCATCTGCGAAGAAAATAAATTGTATAATCCATCCTGAAATTGCAATCTGGCTGACAAGATAACTGTGCTTTTATTACATTCCGTATTTGATTGTAAAGGAGGAAACACACATTTTTCAAGTTGTAATTTGAGACACACATTACAGGATTCCAAACAACCCAAATGATTTCATTAACCCATATCAGCAGCATTAAGTAATGTAATAAATTTTAATTCTTTATTTCAACTGTGTCCAAGTCAACCCGCCTACCACAAAGTAATAATGCGTATAACAATCTTATGACAGGGGAATAGTGCTGAGACAGTTGATGTTAGTCTTCTTTAAAAATAGCCATGGTAACGGGAATGCAAAGTAGGCATCTCCTACTGCCTACTTTGCTTTCAAAAGTCCATTTAGTTCTTTGCTATATTTAATTTTTATTTTCTATTAGGCTTTACCTGGAGCCCTGCAAAGGGGAAAGACTACAGTCTTTGCTCAGGCAATTGTTAGTTCTAGCCTCTGCTGACAGTGTGTGATTAAGACATGCAGAGATAACACTTTGGGAAAACTTCTTAAACTCGGAAACACCACTTTTTTTTTTTTTATCTTGTTTTCAAATTTTTAAATGGAAAGCTAGCCATGCTACTAATGTAAAAATTGGAAAAATCGAGATCTAAAAGCTCGATCTCAAAATATCAAAAAAATCTTGCAAGAACAATGCGAGATCTCGCTCGGTAAACCCGGAGTTTAATAAATTTCGCCCTTTGAGTCTTGTGTCAAAGTGTAAACTTGAGCAATTTGCCCCAAATTGACTCTTTCATGAGTCCCAAAGTCCGTCTCAAGAAGTTCAGAACTGCACAAATGTTTTGAAGCCAGCATACACAACAACAGTACAAACAGAAACCAGACAAGCACGGCACACACAGTTCCACATGGCTTTTTTGAGATTACACAAAGTACATTGTTTGTGAATGTAACCTACATAGAACCAGTTTTTTTTTCTTTATTGACAATAGGGTATCTACTGTATGTTGGAATTGCACAACATTACTATTTTATTAGACTATATTTTGCAAAATTTATTAAACTAGGAAAAGCTCATTTTCGGTTTGGGTAAAAACATTATTTATATCTGTCTTATATACATATAGAAAGCCATATGTAAAAATGATTTTGGGATCAGTAGTGTTTGCCTCTTGTTTAAACAGCCCTGCTCTCTCAGCCATTCTGTGTACAGACTCTTCCTGTACACTACAGTGCTTAAAAACCTCGCCCCGAGTGACATCATCACTATACAGAGAGCCATTCTTGTGGGGAAAACCCCTCCCCTTCTCCTTAGCTACAAAGCCTGTTTATAACCCTGAGCATGCACAGATAAGACCTGTCGAACCTGAGCATGCACAGATAAGACCTGTCGAACCGCCTGCCTGTGCTGTCAACTGTGGAGAGGGAAGCCAGGGAGAGGAGAGGGTATGGATTTAACAGAGAAAATGCAGTTACAGGGGATATTGAGCCCTACTGAGTTAAGAGGTGAGTCAGGAGTTTCTTAATTGATTTATTGCTTGACAATAGGTAAATGAGGCTTTTTTTATAGGCAGGGTTTACATACCCTTGAACCCTTGCCTACAACACATTACTGCAAATTGTTGATATAGTGAAGAAAACAAGCTTGCAGAATGAAATAAGATGTTAATACACTGTTGTTAAAATTCAGTCACACTAATATCAGCTCTCCCCTAAGGCTTTGTAAATATCCTTAAATTCCTTGCCGCAATATATTTTAATGGAAACATGAGACTGTGTTTCCATGGAAACGGAGCTTGGCTGAGACACTAGAAGGGAGATCTCAGCCTACAGGAATGTCCATGATTTAGATGATTATGACGATAAGGGATCCCCGATATAAAATACGGGGTTTAAACAATGACCGTTGCTACAACATGTCTATAAAACAACCGGGGTTCTTGTTTTGTTAGTGGCATTTCTTGACATTTCCTTTTACATTTTTAAATCAGAACTATTAACACCCAAAAAAAAAAATAGAAGAAACTGCAAATGTATATGTTATTTACTGTGCATTGTTACATACATAATCATAACTTATCCACAGTGAAAATTCTTTCAAATATTCCTTTTACATTCAATGAAGCAAGTTTTAGAAATGTACAATAAGTTCTAAAGAACAAATACATACGGACCATTTCCTTAGCTTAATGCTGCTGACCTTTTAACATTGACATTGCGGTATTGTAAGCCAATCTGCCATTGATTCTTTGTTTAATGATGTTTGAATTATTTGTTCTTCTACTCTGCTTCCCCTTTCTTTGGTCTCCCCTCCCTCCCTACCTGGCAATCACAAAATCAATTGAGAGGTTTGATTTTATTAATTTATTATTCCTTTCTTTACTTATCTTTCCATGCAGGCCTCGCTCACAGGTCATTTATCTAGCTGAGGATGGCAACAGGTAGTCTCAGATGCAGGGGGAAAAAAAAAAGCAGGCAAAGTTCAGAGGTCAGACATGGCGGAAATTCAGCAACTAGTAATAATGCAGACAGGAGAAATATTGGATTAAACCTTAGAGGACATAACTTTATGTCACTAGAACCCAAGATGATTGGAAACAGGTCTGATCAATGTAAAAGAGCCCCAAGGCTAGGGATAAACAACGCATATGTTCGCTTGGCTCTTTAAAAAAAGTGCGTAGCTAAAATATATTTACAATGGCGTATTTTTGTTCTATATATAACAATAGGCACTTATGTGATGCTTTCCTTCCAAATGTGACTGCTATTGTTCAATTCCTATTGCTACTAATCCAGTTGCATTGTTCACGTTCATACGCTCACAAACGCGACATGAGGCGTTCCGAAATTGTCGCGGATTTGCTATAGGAATCCGCTGTTTGCGAATTCGACAGTCAAAATCACACCTTAGTGAATAACCCCCACCGAGCTCAGCAGTCTGCAGGGCAAGCTTACTGCCTGGCTTAAAAGGATATTTAAGCAAGATACAGGCTGGCTAGCATTTAGCATGCTGGACTGCCTGTGACTTTAGCTAAATCAAAAGAAAACTGTAAAAGAAGGTCTTATGTATTTTTCTGAAACAAACAAAAACACAGGTCATCAGTGTTTCATGACTGTGCTGACAATCCCCCCCTACCTTTACAAGTAATCTCAAAGCAATTGAAAAGTAATTTATTTCTATATTTTCTTTATACTTTGGTGCAGCGTGTCTCCCTGCCAATAGATAAACTTTCATTCCTCCGTTTCTATTGACGGTTTAGTCACGGCATAATAAATGAAGTATGGCCTTTATATACTTAGTCAAGTGGAGGTAAATCCTACAGTAGCAGGGTATAAGTGGCAGACCAGTATGTACTTTGACGTTGTGCACTGGGAACGTTCGAACAAAAAAATAGCAATATAAATACAGTGTTTTTAAAACGCAGAATATCAGTGCACTGACTGCCAGTGATTCTAAATGAACACACTATTTATTAACCATTATTAATTCATTTGATTTATTATTAATTTATTTCCACAGTGGAAACTAAATGCAATTCTGATCCAAACCAATACAACCTGAGGTAGCTCTAGGCTCAGGGTCAATGTGAACCCATCTGTCCTAACCAAACCTAATCAAAACTCTGTAACAAGTATTGTCGAAGGGTCCCTTAGAGCTGCTCCCTCACAGGAAACATTGGATTGGATCCTTACATCCTTTGTCTACTTGAGCACCCATTAATTAATCAGACTGATTCTTTCACAAAATGGAGTCAATGAACAACAGTAGACAACTTGAATTATAGGGGGAAAAAAGACTTACATTGATTGGTGTTCTTTGCATATAGTTGGATCTCTGTTAATTTAAGATTATAGTTTATTGGGGTGATGGCCTGCTTGCTACAGTACTATAGGGCAGCACTGGGACTGTATCTATTTCTGACATATAAATAAAACGTCAGTAGGGTGGAAAGCAATAAACTTAAGCTAACTAAAAACTAACCCTAACAATAACAACAGGGTATTTGACCTATCCAAAGCTAAAGGAAACATAGGGGGTTATTCACTAAAGTCAGAATTGTTGCATATAGGTGCGAATTCGCCAGATAAAGACAGTCGCAATAGGCTGCTACTGTCGCAGTCATGTCTATATAATGAGAATATTGTTGCAGTCGCGACTTTATTATGGGAGAATTGTTGCAACTTTATTATGGAAAAATTGTTGCGACTTTACAATGGGGAAATTTTAGCAGATTTGCTATGGGAATCCGCTGTTTGCGAATTCGACAGTCTAATTCGCACCTTAGTGAATAACCCTCATAAAGAGGACACTGAGCCCCAGTCTCACTAATATCTTCTGTGTGCAGTCACCCAGTGTTGTGTAGTTTTACAAGAGTATCCTAGCAACTGCTGCATCTATTCTCCCTCTCAAACCTACCAAACTTATGTCACATCAACCCAATACGACATCTTAAAGATCACCACCATGCATTTCTTTTCAAAGGGGTCAGTTCCCCCTCTTCTACTTCCTTTTTACATTCCTGCTTTATTTACCATCTGCCATCATAACTGTTTTCCTTATATATTTCAGCCTTGGATGGTTAAATCAACTAGTAATAATTTGTATCAAATAATCCAGCAGACCTTTTCTAGGCTTCTCTCTATCTAGCCAGTACATTCTCATAGAGTTTCACAGCAATAATTCCATAATATGCTAGCATAAAACGACATTCAATTTATCACTTCCTGTGTCAGTCTAAACATCAGAGCAAATTCTGGGGTTTTGATAAATTATGATTCGCGCTACTAGGTGCTTGTAAAAACTAATATTGTTACAAAGGGTGTCTAAATCAACAGGCATATTTAGTAGCATGTTATTGCAGTCTGATTGACACTAGGGGCCAGTTAGAGCTAATTTAGCTTTAAATTAGTTTTTTTCTAAGGATTGTTCACTTTAAAAATAGGTTGAACCTGATGGGCCTGTGTGTTCTTTCCACCTAACTGTGTACATTTGTAACAAACAAAAATGTCTTACTGTTTTCCCATTCAAAACATTTAAAACAAGCATCTTCATCCCTACCCACATTAGGATCATTAAGAACCAGTGGTTTAAAGTTTAAAAAGTTGGAGAAATCCCAGAGTACATTTCTGTTGTCTCCTTGGACTGTATTCATTAATTACCTCTAATTAAGTGACATAAGACTAACATCAAATGTTGGCATTGATACATTTAGGATTATTGCAGTGAGTAAACCCGATTTATTCAGTACTGTAATCTATACGGTAAGTGTAAGGGTCTTTTATCTCAAACTTCGTATCAGTTAACAGACTGAACTAATACAATCAATGGGTTGTTAATATCCACAGATCCTTTTGATAGCTATGGGGCTATATTAATCAGTTCTAAAAATGTATATAAAAAAAAGGGTACAAACAAAAACTTCTTATGATATTGTCCCTTTAAAAAAGCATAATTAGTATCAGATTCAGCTCTCAGAAGGGACATTATCTCATTATTGGTCTTTATTGGTGTGATACTAGGTCTATCTCTAGTATATACAGATTAATCATTAGGGATCGACAGGAATTGCTGTTTATTACTAGGAAACCAGAGAATCTAATGTTTGATAGAGGTTAATGTACCTTTGGATACACAGAAGAACCAACTGGATAAGAGCTAAAGGCCAGACTGACTAAGCACCTCAATGTGAACATCTGTTCCAGGAAGTAAAAGACTCTAAGGTTTGGTACAGGTGAGTAAACACAAGGATATGAAAATCATATAACTGAGAAGGGCAAGCACAGGTCTGCTTGCTTAGGTAAAATATTGGGTCATTCTGTTCTTTTCATCATAGATATGGGTAGATTCCTGTTATTCAAATTTAACTGAGGTTGTCCAACTGCTGAAAATATCAATGTCATAAAAATAAAATGTAGGGCCTTATTGACTAACGTCTGAATTCACCTATTGAGTTCACTTTGCTACAATTCAAGTTGCATCACTAAAATAGCTGCAAATTCACTTTTCCTCATTGATGAAGCTGCAGATAGATTTGTCGAACAAGCAGACTGCTACTGACATAGTTGTATGTGTAGTGTGGAGAAGTCAGTCAAATAGAAGTAGGATGCGAAGTCATGCAGAGTGTTGTGAATTCCTCCAGTGAAGTGCACTGACATCATCCTCACCATATCCCGCTAACTGTATATAAATACTGAAATCACCACTGTGATGTGGCGAAATCAAACAGGTGCATCCAGATCAGGGTGCCTACTCAAATTCGCAACTGCGACTGATTCCGCTGCTAGGTCAAAGTACCTGTGCGTGCGCAGTGATGTAAAGTGCTTTGTAAGACTGCGACTATTGTAGTCACCTGAATTAGATGCATATTTGCCACATTGCAGAGTTTGTTCAATAAGTGAACATAGGGAATTGGCGATGAAATGTGAATTCAGAGCTATACCTGACTATTCAGAGACTGGCCAGAAGCCAATTCAACCAGAAGGAAACTTTGATCTCCAAGATCTTTGTTAATCCATTTCTCTTGGGATGGAAGAAAGGAAGAGAGAGAAGTATTTTTAGGGGTTGAGACCATTAAGGCATGGGCTGTGTGTCTGAAGGAGGATGGGCAGAAAACTGATTTGAGTATTACTGTGCCTGTTTGATGCAGGTTTGGGTTTGAATGTGCTGAAAATTGTAATGCAATAAACAAATCAAAAATAATTAGTACACACTCCCCAGGCCCCTGTTCTATCACTATTCATGATCTGTGTAAGTGCATACATGCTAAACATATGAAGCTTCATTGGCTAAAGTCCAAATTCACCTGTCGAATTCACCTTGCTACAATTCGAGTTGTATCACCAAAATAGATGCGAATTTGCTTCTCAGGATTGACTAAGTGGAGAATGCATTTGTTGAACAGGCGGACTGCGACGAATGCTGTCAGATGCGTAGTGTGGTGTAGTCAGTCAGATAGAAGTAGAATGAGAAGTCATGCAGAGTGAAGTGAATTCAAAATGAGATGCCCACCAACTAATGCCAAGTTATCCCCGTCATGTATTCTAAGGCTGACTCTCCTTAGCTTAGTTGCATTTCTCCTGACATGTGCATTGGTATTAAAAGGTTGAACTTATTCTGTCTGTAGTCTTTTCTATGGGGAAAGGACTCCTAAATCAACATAAATGGAGGATCTCCATACTAAGGGTATTACTTTGTGTCAATCAAATGATAGCACTCCCTTGCTTGGCAGAATTTTCATTGGGAAATGGAATTGAAATCTAAAGGATGTAACACTGCTATATTTTTCAACGGTTCAATCCTCAAAAGCCATACAGTCAACATTGACCTAATGATCAGTAAGAAAACACTAACTGTAGACATGAAAAAAGGCCAATATACCATGCAGGTCAAAGAACAGTATATGTTTAATCACATGACAGTAAATGTCCCATGCCACAAAGAAGAGATTATTCAGAAATGTTTACACAAACACAGCAATCAGTTTTTACAAATGCAATGGTCTGGCCAATGCGCAAATCTAACATATCTAACATTGAAACGACTGAAAGACAGTTTCAGTTCAGAGGACTGCTATCAATTCAACACAACTGTAGGAACTGGAATCAGGCTAGCATCCCAGCAGAATACTTGAAAACTTTTGTGTGTGCAGGCCACAGTGATATTAGGCTACCCCAAGGGCACACTAATAGGAGGGTGTCCCTAGTGTTTCTATACATGCAGTGATTTTTAGCAAAAGGTCACATCAGAAATAAATAATTGTATCTATTTCACAGGATGTCCATCATGAAAATTGGGACAAAAATCTAACACATTATCAAATCAGAGGATACACCAAAATAATGACCCAAGTACATGTACCTCCATTTCATTATCACTGATGCCATGTGATGCTTATAATTACAAGCTAATCGCTGTAGCTGTTTCCTATAAGTTCGCTAAATGACCAGCAGTTGGCAGCAGTGATTCAATTCTCATTCCTAAATTCAGTGAATAGTTCCAGTATTTATTAGCTCAAGGAGTAGAATAACAGCAGAAGGTAGACGATGCCCGGCATGTGAGCAAATATTAGATTATATAGTTATACTGCGGATATGCATTTGTTCTTTTAAACACATTTAGTTCAGAATTTTAATACTTACATCTTTTTGTAAAGAGACTGCTGACAGAGGGTGTCGGAGATGTAATCAATGCTCAGTTTTGCAAGTCAATGCAGTCAGTAAATAGTAGGTTAAATTGAAACTGTGTTAGCATGAAAAAAATGAAAGATAAATAAAATATGTTCATGTCGCTTTTGTGAACTAATTTTTTTAGAATGCTGGACTTTCCCTTTACTCTTAAAACTACAGCAACAAATCATTGCACTTAAAGGAAAATGCCCTATCCCTCTGAAATATGTACTTTTTGCCTTTCCATTTGTATATGTAAGTCACCCACCTATTAGATTGTAGGGGCAGGGACCTCTTTCATTTTGAATCTGAAAGCTAAGCTGCACTGTAACTTCACATGCACAGTTTTTGAGCCCTAATCCTTTTTTTTGTCTGTGATGTAAATGTATTGCTGGTCAGTGCTGAGTTCCCTAGTTGTGCAATAATAAAAAAATATACATAAATACAATTCAATCTTTTATCCCTTGATGTCATAAGGAGGTAAGTGGAAAACTGTTTTTGACAATTTTTATCCATATCGCTGTTATTGTCTGTTTACAAAACTGTTCAAAGCAAATTGTATTGTCCAAAAGTGTTCGCCTACCTCAGACTGACATAAACCATTATTCCCTATAGAGTTGGCCCAGTCACTTAAGACACAGCTGAAAAGGATTTCCTCGCAAGAAAGGACATCAGTATTGATCTGAAATGGAAGGTGATCCTGATAGAAAAATAGTGTTACTTTCATCTGGTTGATATTTATTTCACTGGTGAAAACTTTGTAACCGGTCCTGGATAAATCAGAAGAATGGAAAATTACAGGGAAATGAAAATTCACAACAAAATATATGGGAGAAATTTATTAAAAAGTCAAAATAGTCTTCATCCATTGTAAATACTTCAAAAACTGTCCCCATAGGGTCCCTTTTAATTCATTTAATAACTGCATAAAAATAATACCAAAACGATTTAAACAAATAGTGCTAAGTGTTCTTAGACACCCCTGTCATAATTGTATTTTCTTAACATTCCATGTTCTGATCAATAATAATATTTTGAAGGTTCACCATCTTTTATCAATCAAAAAACATGTACTTGGAAAAATCCACACCATTTGATGTCAGATTTAATAGAAATTTGGCCTCCTTATGGACACACTAACAGGGTTGCCCCAAGTTTGGCTATGGTTTCATTTATAACCCTGCCAACTGCTTGGAGGACCTTTCCTTGTTATGGCTTCTGCTTCCCACTACTTGATTATACTATGGTTCTGATACAGGACATTATGGCTGGTAACTCGTAAACTTTTCCTATAGGTGTTTCCTATACTGAACAGGAACAGACAGGATTATAAAAGGAAATCATTCTCTCCCTGAATGCAGGCTCCAATGGGATTAAACCAAGCCAAGTGCAAACATGGGGGGCAATTAAAACAGATATTCTGCTAAGATAAGAACAACCAGAAAATGAATCATTATTTCATTGCTAGATTAACCAATAGAACCCCCCCCAGGACTTTATCAAAATAAAATACACAAAAGAAGACTATGACAAAAAAGTCAAAGAAAACAAACAAAAGAAAAAAGAAGCTATCTACAACATATTCAAATATATTAAAGGTGAAAATCCTCTTTAAACATTCTCTTTTGCGTTCTTACCAGGGCCCGTCTGAAGATTTCACTTTTTTTTTGCTTTATCACTTAATGTCAGTTCCACCAACAATTTCATGTTTTAATGTTCAAAAGGACGGTTTATTTTATGGCTTCATTCTTTGAATGAAAATCATTTCATGGAAGCATTAAATGCAATATTTGATGTTAAGCTGAACAAACTCAAGTATGCTCTAGACAGTAAATAAGGATGATCCTTTAGCTAAATTGTCCATAAGCGAAGGATTAGAGGCTGACTGTTGACATTTTAACCTTATGACTGAATGCTAGATTACACACTATACCATACATTTAGTTCTGTTTAAATATTGACGAATAATGCATATTGTATACTACTATTTAAAATTGATCAAACGTCAGGCAAAAGACAACATATTTGTTAGGTCAGTCATATGTGACTCAGATTGCTTCCAGCAATATTATACCACCAACTTATCAGTTTTAATACAAAAGGATTTATCTTCTTTGGTGTCTTCTATGTAGCCAATATTTACTACAATAAAATATTGAAACGCACAAAAGAATTCTACTGATTTTCTGCAATTATATTCAAGTCTATACAATATATTGTATGGGAATTCTCCTTTCATTATGTTGTTATGTCATAGACATAAGATTTAGTTATTGTTCATGGGTATTACACACACCATACATCTTTTCAATACTTTTCCTCAACATTTTACTTAGGTTGACTGCAATAACGTATGTTTGTCAAATGGAATAAAATAATG
Organism: Pipa parva; assembly: GCA_019650415.1. Taxonomy (NCBI): domain Eukaryota; kingdom Metazoa; phylum Chordata; class Amphibia; order Anura; family Pipidae; genus Pipa; species Pipa parva. The sequence goes on from WMED01001850.1 coordinate 22,713, forward strand.
CAGTACAGAATAGGTCCTCTAAGTAGAACAATTTTACTAAACTTTCTGTAATCAGGTTTCCACTGCATTAAGCTCATGAACAAAGTCCAACTAAATTAAAAAATGTGTCTATAATTTTTCTTTAGTATAGTATTCAAATGGTTATCCCCCCACCACTGGCAGCTGGATATTAACTGCAAGGGGGACTGCACTTAAGAAGGCTGAATCACAAAAGCCTGAAATATATGGGATGAAACAAAGGAAGAGGAAAAGATGAGTAGAAACACAACAGCTTAGTTATGTTAAGTTAAAATGTCAACAGTCACACTAAATAAACCAAAGAATAAAAAGAGACAACAAGGCGGGCAATGGGAGGAACAAGGTGGGCAATAGGAGGAACAAGGTGGGAAATGGAAGGAACAAGGTGGGCAATGGAAGGAACAAGGTGGGCAATGGGAGGAACAAGGTGGGCAATGGAAGGATCAAGGTGGGCTATGGGAAGAACAGGGTGGGCAATGGAAGGAACAAGGTGGGCAATGGGAGGAAGGTGGTTAGAGAAAAATATGCTGAGGATGAGACGTTAAAAGTGAGAAAGATTAAATAAATGCCATAGTTTACATATCTTCCCATTTTAAATAATCCAGTTTAGGTAAATATTTTTATAAGCAGCATAGAACAGTATTTATATAAAGACATAAAGCTCTTTTCCTAATATAACTATAAACATTTTCTTTTCTGCTGCTGGGTTCACGCTGGCATATTTTACACAACGTTTTTTTAAATAAAAGCGAAAGAAGCCCAAAAGATGCCCATGCAAAAAAAAATTGAAAGTAATGACTGTTGGCTGTGCAGTGTCAACACTAGTGTTTCATAGAGAGGAACATACGCTGGGGCGCTTCATGACGCATTGTTTTTGAGCACATAAAACGCAATGCGAAAAATGTGACAGGATTACTAACAATAGAAATTGAACAAATGCAGTCACACATGGGGAAAAACCTATGCGTAAGTGAGGTGTTTTACATGGAAGTATTGCTCCAATGCTATTTTTTTTTTTAGTAAAACGCGCATTAAATGTTGCCATTGTAAACCCACCTGCGTTGTTTGTTTTTTTTTTGGCCGTTTGTTTTTTTTAAAATGCATACAAAAATACCCCAGTGTGAACTCTGCTTTAGCACTGACCTCTTATCTCAATCACTGTCCTAATCATTTACCTGCATGGATGAAAACAATGGCTTTTTTAGCACCATTACTTGTGCGGGTCAATGGTATTACATTTTTATTTTATGAAGATATACTGTATATCAGTCATAAAGCAAGACACGACTTCTGCTTTTTGCATATATACTATTACACTGCTTTATTTTATCTAAAACTAATAAACAATGTTGCTGTTTCCTGTAGTTCTAAGGAACCGTGAGACAGTTCTTGCACTAAGCTTTGAATTTATGAAGTACAAAATCCAAGAGACTATTAAAAGTGTAGAAATATAAATACCTAAATAAAATAGTTGTAGCATCCTTTGTCATATTTCCTCAAGGAAATGCATCTAGTTTAAAACCCACACTTAGATGATTATCTGGATTGCTGAACAGTCTAGAGAAATTATTAGCAATGCTGCAGGCACTGTGTTCAGAACTAAGACAATTCATCGGAGCATTACTAATGCATATGACTATCACATGCCCCCTAGGAAGCTTATTCTTGGAAAAATAACAGTCACAACAAAGAACTGAACTGATCTGTTTGAATCTATTAAGACCATAAAAATGGGATTCTAAAGCATTACTGGTAGAAGACCACACATATCACTGTTTGATACAGGGTAGGTAGTAACTCCCTTATATCCCTCTTAGGGCTTTGAGAAGCCCGTTTTGACCACTAATTGATAACAGTCCTAGATTATCCTAATTTAAACAGCTAACCTAACTCCCTAACTAGTGCTTCTCCCTTATAAGGGACTTCTCATGATAAGCCTTCAGTGGATCAACATTTACAAGATAGAGAGCTCAGTCTTTTTTTTCCTTGTGCCTCAGTTACCTAACATTACCATAGAAACAGACATGTTCCATCATCCACTTAGATCCGTGATGCCATAACGCAAACATGTCTATCACTCGAATGATTTGTCAGGAAACCTTCTCAACGATTTGGTGGCATCACTGACCACAGTTGAACTGGTAGCCCGCCGCACTCCAAGTAATTCTGATATTTTGCCTGACATTATCTTTCTGAATACTGTCATTTGTTGTGTAACCAAACCCTCTCTGACCTTACATTCTCAGAGGCATATAGTTCCAATAATAAGCAGGTGGGAGGTTTTTGTATTGCATTATATTTTGTTTTTGTACCTTTTGACAACATGCTATATCACTTTTGGAAAGCAGCTCCAAGTTATACAGCTTATCATAAAGAGTGAGGAAGGATTATATGCAAGGTTGTTGTTTCACCATCCTGTGCAGATTTAGTTTAATTAAAAATATCAACTATAATTATATTAAGTACTTGTTGCAGTAGAATGTCATGTAAGTAGATTTGTTGTAACACCTGAAGATCTTGTTGTTTCTAATACATTATTAAAAAATACATTTTCACTCCAGTCTTGTTCATTACTCATTCTTTATTTACCAGCACAGTCCTCCGCATGTAGGTGGAAGGGACATGAAGAAAAGGACAAGGGTTCAAGTACTGTATTTAATATAATTGAATGTGGGATTTTTATAATATATTTAATGAGCAAACTCTTATCACATAGTAGTACCATTATTCTAATACTTTCTAACACCCCCTTTTTCTGTCATACTTATTTTTATCCCTGACATTTATATTCACGTACACATTTCCCTTACTTTTTCCAGTGAAAAGGCTGTTATTGATTCTCCCATTGTATGTTTTTATTATTTTAGAACGTGACATCCACTATAACTTCAAAATATATATTCTCTGAGAAAACTCCATTTCTCTAACTGTGATGATAAATAGCTTTCAAGTTTATTCATTTGTACTTGGGCTATTAAGATGATATCTTCTGTGTGGATTGTAGTGGTTTGGTGTCTTTTCTAAGGGCAAAATGTATTAAACTCGGAAAGACCACTCTCGGTCTTTCCGAGTTTATCATGCAAGATCTTGAGGTGTTCCTGCGAGATTACCAAGCTTGTTTTTTTTTATTTTTTTATCTTGATTTTTCGATGGAAATGTAGCCATAATTTACAGTCATGGCCAAAAGTTTTGAGAATGACACAAATGTTAATTTTTACAAAGT
>WMED01001851.1:1641-12737 GCA_019650415.1 Pipa parva
CTAAAACTCTATTTTTAAAGCTTTATTAGCTAAATATCATACTTTATAGAGACAATTTAGAATATTTGTATTTGGAAGCACAGATTGAACATAGTAGAACTATAAATGCATTTGGGGCATTTTTGGTGTTTGTTCTTTTATACTGGTTACAATTCCTGTTTACTTATACTGTCCTGTTGGATTTAGAAAATATTCTACTTTGCGCTCACACATTTAAATGGACTTGGCAGTCTGTCTGTTTAATCCACAGCGGCCACACTAGTCAGGACACTTGATCATTTCATGTGTTAGGGAATCTGTTGTGTAAGGCTGAACAGTGACATGTTTTCAAAATCCTTGCAACATTTATAGGTAAACACAGTTACCCACTGGGATGATTCAGTGTAATCATTTCCTTCATGCATATTCATTTAGGAAAACGCAGTGATTCTTCTACAAAACTGTCGTCCGTTTATAAGCATTAAAAGGAGAGTGACGCAGCTTGATGGAAATACAGGCGCTAACGAACGCAAACGACATGCGCGTTGCAAGATGAAGAAGGGGAGAGGTTTGATGTATCCTGTAGAAGCAGATAACTCTGGGAAAACTGGGTATCATTGGGTCTGCATTGTTTCTCTTCATGTTATTAAATATGAATTCTCCCTTTGGCTACAATAGCCTTGCTTGTGGAACAAACACTTAAAAATTTATATTGCTTCCTCCCTGTGATTTAGCGAGATCCTCAAATGGACAGGAAGTCCTTATCAGAAGGAGGTTTATAGAGGAAGGGAGACACTCCTTATATACCAGACACTCCTTATATACCAGATAACTTGCTGTACTGTATATTGTACAGCTATTGACCCCTAACCATTCCAGCTGCCCACCTTTAAACCGCATTCATTTTATGAATATCTCCGATAATACATAGCTCAGCTATTTTTGTTTTTTGAGGACAAGACTGATGGTACATAGATTCTAAGATTTATAATATTATTATACATTATAAGAAGCAATTGCAACCAAAAAGAAAAAAAAAAAGGTTTGAGAATGCTGGATTGAGCTAGTTTAATAGTTTATGCCTTTAAATGATTCATTTTCTTGTGTTGTTTTAGCAATAGGGGTCAAGATTCATGTTTAATAATATGTTGTATACTTCCGTGCGTAAATATTTATATTCAAACGCACAATTCAATTAAGATGCGACCTGTTATGTAGCATAGTACAAAAGGAAAGAAAAAAAAGTCTATGCATAATATATGAAATTCTAATGAGAGTAGAATTCAGAATGTGATGTAACAAGGCTAGACATTAGAACAGATATTGGTTAGATTACTTCTTATAGTACAGTATTTACAGGGCCGGTTCTAGCTATGAGCGATGTGGGCGACTGCCCAAGGCGCAATCTATTTAAGGGACGCTGTCGCCCACAACAGCCATAGCTAAACTCTCCTCCTCCAGCGTTCCAGCGATGCACCTCCTCTGAGTGCTTCTCCACAATGAGGTAAGTTGAATGCGACGGCACTCCTTGGCTGCTTCGGGTCTTGTCGGCTGTATTCGTCAGTGCCGGCAAGACCCAAAGCATCTAAGGAGCGCCGTCACATTCAACCTACCTCATTAGAGGAAGTGTGTCGCTGGAACACTGGAGGAGGTGAGTGGGGGGGGGTGCGGGGCAAGGGGGGTGGTGAAGGGCGGGGGGGGTGCGGTACAGGGAGCGGTTCGTCCAGGGCGTCAATAGGGCCAGAACTGCCTCTGAGAATTTAATACATATTCACATGCTGTGAAAGGGTCTCCAACAGTTAGTATGGCAGACCTTAGAGATGGAGCGCCCAGCAAGGATGAGGGGAGAGCTTGGGGAGGGGGTTCTGAATTTGGAATTATTAGTTTATATATATAATATATATATAGTTATTATGTGTTGTTAGGCAGACTGGCTGTTGATTGTGATACGCAAATCAGAAAGAGGCTGAGACATGTTCCATGGTTGGGCAGTGACTGGATAAAGGTGTTGAGTTTTTCACTAAAACTAGCAATACTTAAGCCCACCAATGCAATGTGGAATCTCTAGACACAATTATATTTAAACGCCCTTACTAAGTGTAAGTAAGTGCCCTTACTCCCTGTGATTCAGGGAGACAAACAATAGGAAAAGCCATCTGATGATGAAAATGGTACTTGAGAGATTGGGGAAGAAAATATGTGGAAGGTGTAGAATGGCCAGTCACAATCTGGGGAAAGTGAATATTAAAGGAAAAGTGATAAAATAAGACAGTAATACACCGTGATGTTCTGGTTACTTACCGTCCAGCCCCCTCCGTCACTGGTCATGTCACAGTAGACTTGGAATCCAGACGGATAGTGAATAGGAAAAACAGAGTAGACACCATCCTCCTGTTGTCCACTTAGGTAGATGTCATAACAGTCTCTGGGTTTGGATCCTTGTGAAACAGAAGGGATCACTTATGTAATAATATTTATAACGCTTATAGATCTGCATGACTACAGACTGGTGAATTAAGACTTGATTAAAATATCCATATTTGGAGAATGTTTACATTCTTTGCTTTAATGGAAACAAATTGCTGTTGATTCAGGTGGAAACAGAGAGCAACAGTTTGTGATTTACTTAAACATTCCAAAACGCATGTGCTATTGTGTCTACCTGACCCTCACTTCCTACAATCATGTCCCTAGGGGACTGCAGTTTGATGTCATGGAAATAAGGTGGTTTGTGATTACAGGCTAAAAGTTAGGCTCAGAACATGGAGTTATGGGCAGTACTAACCAGCTTCTACCTCCATGTTGACTGGTCAAGAATCTATCATTTAAACTCTATGCAAGAGCCTTGTTCCTTACATTAATTTCAACCCTTTCCTCATCAAGTGTTTGGATTAAATTACATTATCCCGAAAATACATGTTCTCAATGCATTTCTGGCAAGTGATTGTGCTGATTCCCCCCTCTCAAAATGAGTGTTAATCTAGACGACTATTCTGGCTTTGCCTATTTTATTACCAATGGGGAAGGGAAGTGATAGAATGTTTCAGATGGAAACAGGGCTTTGTTAGGATTAGAGATGGTGTAAAAAAGATGGCTAGCGCAGTCATACAACAAGTTAAATGTTCTTGGAAATGATAGAGGAGGCAGATGGCAGGTTTATGTTGGCAGAGAAAATAAACATATCTTACCATTGGCGCAACCTCTAGGGCGAGAATTTCTGGCTGGAGCGCGCTGGAGATCTGCCTTCAAACGAGGTCTCGTTGAGCCAAGCTCTCTCTGGACTGTCTCCAGGACTTCACTTACTGAGCTTCCCAGTTGGGCCACATGGCTCTGACCCTCTGAAAGGAGCTATGTGTAAGAGTAACCAGAGTGAGCTTGTGTATTCTGTTTTATCACTAACAAATGGTTCTTGACTGCCGTCTGTTGAGATATTGCCATTGTAATCAACAGAAATACATTTGTACAAGTAGGATGATAGATAGATTATGCTCAAGCAGCCATTACATAAATACTTCCATAGAAATACACAGCAGAGGTTTCTAATACTTATTAACCAGGCAGAGTGGGGCAGAAATCAACTTTAACCTGGGGGACTTCCTCTTCCTTCCAACAGTAACTGTCCGTGGGATTCCCTGCTTACACCCCATTTATCTAGATCAAATCCCCATATCCTCATCCCCATTGTCTTAATCCAATTGGTTGTATTTACCCATGATGCCTACATGCGGTATTGAGCATTGGTCATTTAATGATGTTTTTTTCATCTTTGATTGATTTCTGTGATCATTAAGTCTTGGGATCCCAGAATGATACCAGTCCCGACATTCAGGGACAACAGTCTTTGGAGCAGCCCAACTCCCCTGTTGCCTGCCCACCCACTTGACCCTCAACTCACTTTTTCTGGGGGGCAGTGGAGCAGCAGTGGACAGGATAGTGGTAGAGGACCGGAAGTTGCAGAGGAAGTGGTGGGTGGACACTAGAAATGGGGTTATGCCCCTTAATTGCATATCAGTTAAAACCTATTTTATATTACAGAATGTAAGTTCTGAAGACCACATGTTTCGCTTTACAAAATGTCTCATTGAAGATAAGGATGCTGAGCACATCCCGTCTGATGTCACATGTTGTACATCGGGGCAAGCGGCGAATTTTTATCGGGCGCCGAACATCTGGCAATACTCTGTCACTGCCTCAGAGTAAATAGGATGTATAAAAAAAGATTTAATTGTTTCTCTGTCTCAGATCTAATACTGGCACTTTAATGAAGCGAACTCCATTTACAATAAACGACTGGACAATCTATCTTTGTATGAAAAATATACGTGAAGCCACTGTAATTAATTACTGGCGGGAATCCCAGCATCCCTTAGGCTATTCAGCGGGAGGCTGGCGCTCTTGTGAGCAAACAGACAGCAGGTTAATAGTTAGTAAAGCCTGAGCTAGGAATGGCAACGGACAGACATAATTATGAGAGAGTTAAGAGATATTAATTAAATGTAACTTTTAGTACGCTGCGGATAACTGGCTTCTACTATAACTTGCAGATTTTAATTTATTTATTGTGTTTCTCTAAATGATTAAATGTTTTGTGGAAAAACCCTTCCCAGTTTAGACTTTTAGTTGCTTGGATGTGTTATCCTAGCAGCCAGGCAGTGGCTTTAAGGACAAACTGGAACAGAGTTGGCACAAGCATTGTAACCTGATGAAGGGAGGAAAGGTCTCTCGAAAGCTCATCTAAACTATTATTCCAATAACAAAGGAATCACTGAATATTGCAATACTCATTTGTGGACTAACATGACCATTCTAGCCCAATTTAAAAATAATTAGAAATATAAAGAAGTTGAGCATCATCAGGGGGTTTCACATTGTTGTGTGCAATTTACAATGAGGTCACCCTCCCTCTGGTGGAAAAGGGAGTCTATTGAGATGTGGGAGGAGATTCTGGGGATGAACACTGCAGTGGGTTGATCTGAGAGGCAGTGGTCCACCACAATGGCCAGGCTCTCTGGAGTTTGAGGCCTGGTCACGGCTGATAACTCTGTAATTACTGCCCTTAGCCTCAGTTTAAATCAATTTTTGGTTGCTGGGCTAACTGGCCCCTAGTAACCTAGTGATATGGAGAGATATTTGTGCACCAAAGAACAGACTGGTAGAGAGTTTTCTATGACAGAGGAATGTGGACATACCTTTATGAGTCTCCCCTGCTCCGCCTTCAGGGCTCCGAGCTCTGCTCCCAGTCCACTCTGTCCTTTCTTCAGATTTTCCCAGTCCGCTCGCTGGCGGGACACTTGTGACACCATCTGAGAGATCTGGTCCGCCAGACCCACCAACAATGCCCTTTCCTTCCCCCCAGCCACCTTTTGTTCTGAGTCATGGTCAGCCAGCGCTGAAAGCAGGGAGGACTGCAACCCCTCCAGCCGAGGAAAGGGGTCTGGGCAGTTAGGGTCAATGAAGATGCTGATGTGGGAACTGTCCGCTCTCTCAATCGTCACTAAAGCATTGGGGTCTTCCATGTTGGTTGTGATGACTGGGGGTGCCTCTGTGGATGGAGTGTGGTAATGGTTCATAAACAGGACGGCTCCGGTGACCGTAACAGCCAACAGAACAGCCACAGACAGAAGCACAGTGCACAGTATGTAGCCACAGCTTGTCCTCTGTAACAAAATAAAGGTCACATTGTCACTTCTTGATTTGTATAGAACCGCACTATCCAACGCCCTACAGACAAAGTGGATATAATTGTATGACGTATAGCAATTCTCCAAACTCACTTATTCATCAAACACTGGTTTTCCGCATTGTGGCAAATTTGTGCTCGATCTCTGACATCACTACAACCCCCACACTTCCATTCCTTTTTGTTTCAGGTAGTGCATCGTGCATCAGCGGAAATTTGCCAATCTGATTTCGCCAGATAAAATAAACAAATCAGGAGGCTTCCAGCAGAGTTCCTATTGACGCAACATTTCCCACAAAAAATGTACAAATATGGCAACAAAGTGCTAATATGAACCACAAATGTCTAAATATCTACTATGTCACAAAACTGAATTGGCGAATTTGGGACCAATTTGAATGCATATTAGGTTATTCACCAAGCGTTAGTCTAGTCTGTCGAAGTAGCGCAGTGGGTAAGGTGTGCTGTTAATGGCAGGATTCTTACTGTCCTAGTGATTGCCACACTACACAAGAAATCGTGTTCAATGCAGTTCGCTTCTTTGCTATGGGACTCCACCCCTTAGTGCAGGGGCGGGCAAACTATGACCCGCACGCCGAATTCTGCCTGAGGACATATTTGGTCCGGCCTTTCTGCCAAAATCGGATGACAGGGCCAGGCCATGGGGTAGGCAGCTGTGCTCGCCCCCTCCTCCCTGTCCCAGCTCTTTCTGATCTAGCGCTTAGCGCTACAGCATTCCTCTCTCACAGGAAGTTGTCTTTCAGCTTCCTGTGAGAGAGGAACACTGAGCGCTAAGGCTAAGTGCTAGATCAGATGGAGCCGGAACAGGGAAGAAGTAGGGACAGGGAGATGGAGGAGGGTGAGCACCAAGATATCAGCCCCCCTAAAGAGGGTAGGGAATAGGAAGAAGGGGCAGCACAGTATGTTATTCTTTATGGCATATACTATACAGCAGGGGTGGGCAATTAATTTTCCCATGGGGCCACGTGTGAAATTGTAAAGTATATTAGTCTGGTCCTCTAAAACCATTCCAATTTCTCATGTGGCCCTATGGGAAAATTAATTGCCCACCCCTGAATTAGTGAATTAGGAGTAGTGAATTTGTGCCATTCAGAGCATCGTGACCCATGGATTCACTTTGACGGCTGAATTCTTACTTTCTTCAATAAACCCCAGAGTGTTGCAAATTCACTCTTGAATAACCCTCATTGGCTGTACACACACACACACACACACACACACACACGGGTTGTCCCTCATTTATTGGAGGAACTACATATTTCACATACAGCAATTCCAGCTGCATTGCAAAAGGTCTAATAGCCAATCAGTTGAATCGGTCAGTACCCAGAAACCCAACTGCATTACACAATGACCAGTAACTCTGCTGTCAGGTATTTATGTATAATTTCATTCATAATACAGCCCCAGCTTGGACAGTGCTGAACAATTCAACTACAAAATTCTAACGTGGACACAGTGAGAAGGATCAGTACAATACAAGAGACATAAATTACAAACATTGAATTATGTAGGTACATTGCTCTAAGTGGCAGGCAGTGATTAATACAAGAGGGGGGGGGGGGGGGGGGGGGTCCCTGCCCTAAAGAGCTTACAATCTAAATGTGATAAATCTATCCAAAAAGAACAGGGTTGGGATCAAGCCCAGGCGTATCCATGAAACCACAAAAACAACCTGATAGTATAAAAGGAAACCTGAATTAAATTCTCTAACAATTAAACAGAAATCATCTGCGCCCTACGGGGTAATTATTCTACAACTGCGTCACCAACTCATTTATTAAACCACACATTTTTTTCCCCCACTGCCGCTAAAATCATAGATTAACGAGGCAACGACGGTTCTTAACATTAATGCTGGAAAAAAATATTCCTAATCAACAAATCAAAAAGCAGCTGCGTAGAAAAGGTACCTTCCGAGTGGAAGTAGCGGACACTAATGGCTCCCTGCTTGCTCCTACTAGAAAAATAATAAATCTAGAATGTAGAAATGATAATGTGGGTTTGGCAAGGGGGTTGGGATTGCCAAGATTCTCTGCTCCTTTTCAGATCCATCTTATTTGCTTTAAGAAACTGAGCCCTCAGCACTATCCTCGGAATCTCTCGTTCTACCTCATCTATTTTCAGGCGGAGAACCTAAAATAAGTTGATTCTGTTCTGCACAAACACCAATATTTCAGAATAATGCAATTTTCTCCTTTCATTGGGGATTTGCTGAGGGCTCACGTGTAAAGAAATACTTCGCCCTGAAGTGATTTCCAACCTGCGTTATTAAGCATTTATTATAAAATCTCCAGGATGGCTGCATTTACGGTCCCTTACAAAATGAAAAAAAATAATTCATATATCTACAGTATCTGTATATCTATATCTATCTATCTACAGTATCTGTATATCTATATCTATCTATCTACAGTATCTGTATATCTATATCTATCTATCTACCTACCTATCTATGTGTATCTATCTACCTACCTATCTATGTGTATCTATCTATCTATCTATCTATCTATCTATCTATCTATCTATCTATCTATGTGTATCTATCTATCTCTTTATCTCTGTTCTCTGTATCTATCTCTTTATCTCTGTTCTCTGTATCTATCTCTGTATCTCTGTATCTATCTATCTATCTATCTATCTATCTATCTATCTATCTATCTATCTATCTATCTATCTATCTATCTCACACCTTAATAAGCTAATTCGCTTTATCTTCTCACCAGAAAAACATAGAGAAACAGCTGCCTCCTTTTAAGAAGCAAATTCCCCAGATCCATCAGGATGACTTCTTCAATAAGCCATGCATTTGTTATGACATGGAAGATATCTTTCTAAGGCTGCCATGTACATGGAGAGCAGGGTGTATCTTTCTAAGGCTGCCATGTACATAGAGAGCAGGGTGTATCTTTGTCAAGACTGAAGTTGTTTTACCAGGAAAGGGTTTTATTTTTGATCACAATAAAGCCAGCAGTGTAGGAAAAAAGGGGGCGTAGTTTTGCACAAATTGAACTGTCATTGCACGAGAGAGTGTTGCTAGTCATCAAGGTGGCCCATCTCTACAGATGTGGAGGTGGGGGTCTGACACTGTCGCTATCATGCACAGCAACAGTTCACATGTCATGGTATGATACATCTCATGATTAGATGGCTTCCCCTGCTGTTGATGCCTACTGCTGTGCTTACGCTGCTAGACTGTCACATGCTGACAGTTGTTCCTTTTGCGCGCACACACGGGGAGGGGGTCCCTCCTTGGAATAAACCCCTACAGATATCTGCCTTCTCTCCTATCCCGTGTTCCGTACCATAAGAGAATTCTAACATTCATATTCAGCCCCTCGCCCACTTTTCTGAGCTGCTCCTTTAAGTGTGCCTTTGTCTAGATCAGTAAAAATGGAATTTCAGAGCAGGTACTGGCCTGCGCAGTTCACACGGTTCGGACGCAGCTACCGGCCTGCGCAGTTCACACAGTCCGGATGCAGCTACCGGCCTGTGTAGTTCACACACGCAACAATTTCCCCATTGTAAAGTCGCGACAATTTTTTAATGTTAATATTGCAACAATTTTCCCATAATAAAATCACGACTGCAACAATATTCTCATTATAAAGACGTGACTGTGACAGTAGCAGCCTATTGCGACTGTCTTTATCTGGCGAATTCACACCTATACGCAACAATTCAGACTTTAGTGAATAACCCCCTCTGAATGTATGGCAGGAATCCACAGATTACTTTCTAAGATTGGGTGCATGACCTGCATCTCACATAGTCTACTGGGCTCTTTAAAGCATGATTTTAATTCTTTACTATAGTATTTAATGACTGGGTTTAAAATAGTACACTGTTAAATAAATGCTACCCTCCCCCATGTACTGAATCCCATGGGAAAATACCAGTTTTCTGGTTCTGTTCCATGGTCCTTCTCCTTGCTCTATTTCCTGCTCCCCCAGTACCTACAAATATATCTAGTCACTAGCACACAGCCAATCATAAAAGAGTGGGCGGTATGCTGGTAATATCAGTAGTAATGTCACTGGCCCACCACCAATCAGAAAACAGTAGGCAGTGCACCAGTGATATTACCTCCATGGGGGACAGCACTGTTCCTCCCTGGGTAATTGGGAGATAAGTAAATGATTTTTGTATTATGTGTAATTTAATTGCAATAATTTTAATTTTATAGCCCTTTTCCTTTAAAAAAAAAAAAAAAACTCCTTAAAATGTTGTTTAAGATTCCAAACTGATCAGTTGCAGAGGAAGTTGGGAAAAGAGGAGGGGATTCTCTCATAAGTGACTATAGTTAACTGAAAAAAAGTGAAAATAAGTAAACACTATATAGAACAAAAATGATTTGATGGAAAGAATTAATAGACAAATAACTAAGCTGATTTCCTTAACTATCTGTAAAATCTAATATTTTCATCTTTGATGTCCTGATTTGCTGTGAACTACAGCTGCAAGCTTGACATCTCTTCCCAGAATTCCCTGCTGGTACCTGTAAGCTTAATGTCCCTGATATATTAGTTCTATAATATGTTTTACTTTGTTTATAACATGACAGGTTCATCAGCTCTCTGTTCCAGCAGCTTCCCGAGCAATTTAAATTATGTTGTTTTGTTTTTACTGGGGGAATTGTATTATAAACATAGAAACAAAGATCTAGTTAATAAAGATGTGCATATGAAGTGTGGAAATAAATGAAAAAGTAATCCTTTTTCCTTTAATATCGATTGCATGGTTTTTCTTTTGGTGAGAGAACACAAAGCAACATTTCCTGCACGGGTATTCCTTCCCTTCTTCCCATTATTTCAGCCAAGAATAAATAAAGTGGTCAGTGTACAGACCTTGCTACAGAATGGTACAACGTAACACAACAATAGCAATCTGTCCACAAGAGCTTACAATCAGTCTGAGCACAGAATTCAGATTCTGCTGTAGACTGCTTACTCTTATGATCATCTGGTAGCCTACCAATACAATAGGAGCCCTAGGAGCCTAAATTGATCTAGTCAGTTATCAAATAGCCTGCATTTTAACCCTGTGACCCTGGTGGGGCACAGAGTTGCTTAACTACCCTAATTCTTAAGGAAACATATAACAAGAACTAAATTGCAAATAACTATCTATGAACTATACATGAACTCTTCTGGGTAGACCCCAAGAAGAAATTTATCAGAATTTCAACTCTACTGATCCAGCCATATGCTGCTCAATCTGCCTACTCCTATTGCCAGTACTTCACCGACATAATGATACCGTATGGGCTTACAACTGCTTGTATTTTTATTTTTTGCATATATTTTTTATTCCAACATTTTTAACACTGGGAGGGTGGGCGCTTTAGCGCTATGCCAATCACCTGATTTTTACTCCCTTGAGGTTATCCTTAGACAAAGTATACTATAGAGTAGGG
>WMED01001851.1:12798-25951 GCA_019650415.1 Pipa parva
GTGAGGCTGGGCCGTATCAGGTTTTCCACAAGAAAACAACAGATTAAAATGGCCCTGCAGGCAGTCAGCAGCTTTGTGGGGCAATATGCAGCTCTGCTGGGTGATTTGCATCTGCTGAGGAAATTAGCAGGTCAGCGGGGCAATGTGTGGCTTTATGGGCTACTGGCGCATCTGTGATGCTGTTTTTATTTTTTTTATTATAACTGGGAGTAAATTTTATGGCTGGGGGGAGCAATCTGGGGACACTGGGCCATTGGGGTTTAATTTATAATTCTTCATTGGCGGCCATGGGGGGGGGGGGGGGGGGGGGGGGGGGGGGAGTCTTACCCCAGTAGCCGGCAGCACTAAACAGGAGAAGGAACCCGGAAGCACTCATCACATGTGCTCCCGGGTTCCTATTGGCTCCTGTGACTGATTGGGACACAGGAGCCCTCCCCAAACCATGGATTAAGTCAGCCATAACTCCCACTGTGTTGGCTCAAGCGGGGGGCCACAAACTATCGTCCCAAGAACCGCAGTTTGCCTGCAGGCTACGAGTTTGAGACCCCTGCTATAGGGGGATAGATATATATATATACCCCCAATGTGCTGTAACAGCTCTACTTTGGACAAAACATACAGTTTTTGACCAAGTGACGGACTCTCCAGATCTCTCATATTTAGATCCTGAGTGTTTCTACTGCTTCATGTTTACGGTCTCCATAATACACTGGCCGACCATCTACAGCCTACTGCTTCATGTGTACGGTCTCCATAATACACTGGCCGACCATCTCCAGCCTACTGCTTCATGTGTACGGTCTCCATAATACACTGGCCGGCCATCTCCAGCCTACTGCTTCATGTGTACGGTCTCCATAATACACTGGCCGGCCATTTCCAGCCTACTGCTTCTTGTTTATGGTCTCCATAATACACTGGCTGGCCATCTCCAGCCTACTGCTTCATGTGTACGGTCTCCGTAATACACTGGCCGGCCATCTCCAGCCTACTGCGTCATGTGTACGGTCTCCATAATACACTGGCCGGCCATCTCCAGCCTACTGCTTCATGTGTACGGTCTCCATAATACACTGGCCGGCCATCTCCAGCCTACTGCTTCATGTGTACAGTCTCCATAATACACTGGCCGGCCATCTCCAGCCTACTGCTTCATGTGTACGGTCTCCATAATAAACTGGCCGACCATCTCCAGCCTACTGCTTCATGTGTACTGTCTCCATAATACACTGGCCGACCATCTCCAGCCTACTGCTTCATGTGTACAGTCTCCATAATACACTGGCCGACCATCTCCAGCCTACTGCTTCAGGTCCCTAACTGGACTCGTTTCACAGGAGTATTATACTGGGGTCTGTATAACAGTAGGTATGTCCCTAATGACATTGTTCCCCAGGGGAATTTTATTTCTAACATAACAATGATTATTTCCTACTGCAGATGGAGCACAAACATTTGCTATGTAATGTGTATACTTCAGTATACAGTATTGAGATTGCTGCAGTTCATTGCAGGCAAAGCAGGTTAGAATGGGGGACAGGGCTGCTGTGGGGGTCAACTTAGAAAGCCAAGAGTTCCCAACTCAAGCCCCTGGTCTAAGTTCCAAGTGCAAGGGGCTCACCCATGTGATTGCCTGGGGCAATATATGGGTATGAACTGGCATAACTGGGTGGCTGTGGGCCTCCATTGGTTTTGTAGTCCAATTTTTATTTACTCTAGTGTTTATTCTGGTCTCCAAGTTAAAGATTATGTCTGCTTGAGTTGTACCGCAGCCCCGATAAGCAGGATCAGAAAGTCTGAAAATCTGTACAAAATAAAGAAAAAAAAAAATTCCTAAATAACAAGTTGGCTTTAGGGTCTACGGACTTTTACAGACAATGATACTGGCTGAGCTGATTGGATGGCGGTGGAGGTCTGGTGAAGTGTTCCCTCCGCGTGCGCTTTAAAAAGCTACGGGAAAATGTTTTTTTACAATTTACAAATAAATAACAATTTCCGATGGAATGGACCGTTTGCTGCAAAGTAATGTGAATTTCTTGCGCAGAATAAGGAAACAGGCACCAGTCCTAAATCCTTCGAAGGAAAGCGCACTCTGTCTTATTTATATATTTATTTTAACCCCCCTCCCCTTCTCATCCCTTTTGGCTGTGGATTTTATGCATTTACAATTAAGTGCAGGAATTTAATTACTATAATGAAAAAGATAGGGATTTAGTGTACTCCAGCAATTTATTTTCGCCACTAGTAAAAGTAATCCTATTTGGCTCAGAAAGAGTAATGCAAAAAAGATGAACCAGATTCTCTCGCCTTTAGCGATTTTCGAGCTTAGCTGCTTTTGCCGCAGCCCTCGAGTAGGAAGGGGTTAAGTTTCTTTGGAGCTATCCTTTGGAAGGAGGAATGTTAATACAGCAATAAGTGAAGAGAGACCTCATATAAAAAGGAGGCAACTTCACAGTGTGATCACAATACTTAATCAGACACTAGGAATACTAATGTCCTGCCCTCCCTTGCTCAACTGCTGAGATATATTGCCATGTTGGTGAGTGACAGCGAGTGGCAGGATATCCAATATTATCATGGGCTAAAACACAAGGAAATAATCGCACTTTTCAAAAAGGATTTAACAGCTCAGAGAAGGAAAAGTAATGACCTTGCACTGATCTCTCTCTGTCTGAGGAATTGAACCGCTCTTGGAGTTTGACGACTGGCGCCAAACGAATACCACCCCCCCCCCCCCCAAGCTGCTGCAAATGGTGGACTAATTTTAAAAAAAAGCAGGTTTTTTTTTGGAGGAAGATGCTGGGAGTTTTAGTTCTGTAACAGCTGGAGGATAACATTCTTGGGTGGGGGGGGGTTATTGACTAAAGTCTGAATCGACACATAAAGGTGTGAATTCACCATCTTATGACGGTCTCACGCTACTCAATGGACGGCTACTGTGGTGACTTCATTATGGGAATATTGTCGCAGTCGGGGCTTTACTATTGTCACAGATTTGCTATTTGAATCCACTGTTTACCCCCCTTAGTGGTTTGCGGACGTCCAGTAAGGCTGTTGGGGTGGTAAGGTGCCCCCAAATCATAACAATTATATATGGCAGGAGTGTTTCTAGACCTGGAAACCCAGTACACATGTCCCAGGGGTCTGATGCTCAGTTCCCAGGTCTCTCTAAGAGCCTCATTGACTAAAGTGCGAATAGTCTCATAGCGCTGTGAAGTCATGCCTATTCTCCACTTCCCCATTTACGCTTAATGTAGCAAACTCTGCAAAGTGGCGAATACATGACCAATTTCAAGTCAAATTCATGAATTTGATAGTTTTCTGTCTGTTCTTCTATATAGTAACTCTAATTGGATTTAAGACCATCTCTTTTTTTTATATTATGTTTTGCCCTACAAGAATTTTAAATAAATCTTTTTTTTTTTTTCACAATACTACCGGTAATCTACATTTCTAAATGTTATAGATTTTTTTTAAGTCGTATAAAGAAAGAACCTTTAACGTCATCTTTGCAAAATCAACCCCTTGTCTCATTTTTCCCAAAATATATCATTTTTTATTGTTACAAGACAGGTGGCTCCCATATCAAATACTCACAGGTGTGTCGACCCACCAGTGCATATTACAGACTGGACCGGACTACAGACGCATTTTAAAGTCCAGCTTTTTCAAGCCAAACATTTCTTTTTTGAGGAATTCCTTGGTTGTTAGAGACTGCCAACCATTGCTTTGGCATAGACTGCTTAGTACAACAGCTGTCTACTAATTTCATTATAAAGTAAGTGTTTATAGTTTCGATGATCACACACATAATTTAGCTTAATCCATACAACTGCGAGTTAGGGTTTCTGCCAACCTGACACATCTGCCCGTGAAATAATATTTAGATCTCTGCAGAATCACTCCGCTAAATCCTACAGTATTACAATCCTGAGATTTGGATCTAACGTTGCATCTGGAATTAAATCCAGCCCTCCGTATAGACTAGGATCAACAAATCCTCATATCTAGCAAACGCACAGCAAGTAGAAAAATAACATTTTCTGTTAGTAATCGTCATGGCACTATTGTATAAGAAAAATTAAAGTGTTGGTGAAAGTGTCAGGGGGATATTAAAATGTTTGTTTAAAGAAGATGTAATCTATTACTTTTCAGTTTAGTATTTTGTAGATGCTGACAATCTGTAACTGTGCAAATTATCCATTTTATATAAAAAAAAAAAATTATTATTTTATAACAATTTTGTCTTCCTATTGTATTTTAATTATTTTCTGTTTGCTAGGGGGCATCGACTTTAGAAACCAGATGTTCTTGATAACTTGCAAGAATGGCGCACATGTTTCTCTCTTCTGATTGATTTAATGACATCACCAATGCACTTCCCACTTTCTCCTGATTGGCTGTGTGCCTTCATTTCAGTAAAGAATCGTGGGCCATTATTATTTCTACTCTATGTTGATTGCCCTGACCTCTATTAGACTGTCTTAGACCACAGAGGTAACACACGAATGCACTAAATTAGGATTCAGCTGATGGCATCTGAATAGTCAAAAAAGAATTAGCATTCCGTCTGCTTTTCGAATGAAACCCTGGATTTCTCCTAGGAGTTCATCTTGCAAATAGATCCTATTGATCATTACCTTCCCCAGGGGGCCACAAAACATTGCTCTAAGCTGAAAGAACTAAAATCAAACTTCTAAATTATTTTTTTTTCCAATTAAAATGAATTGCCCTTAAAGAAAGTGGCTATTTTAAAATAGAATAAAGAAACTGAAGCGTATCACATGGAGACGATTCAATGCAAACAGCATATAATTCACTGACAAGTGTCCCCGAATCCTGGGGAAATAAAAGATTTGGGACTTTAAAGAAGGCCAATAGGAATCCGCATAAACTAAACTTATCCAGGTTTGTAATGGAATGGGGGGTTGATTCATAAGAGTCAATTTGCGACACTTTGCATCAATTCGCCCAAAATGGTGCAAAGTCAATTCTGCTTCTGCTTATTTATTACCTAAACTGTGATGATGTGAATTGTAGCAAAGTACTTTCATGGACGTAGTCTGGCAAATATGATCAGCGGCATATTGTAGTGAATTTGACCTAAATAGGCGTTTCATCTCTAAGGGACTCCATCTTTATATAGACAATATACATGTATTAATATAAGACTAGCGGGTAATTCACCAAAGAGTGAACTTACCCTCTGATCGTTTGCTTCAGTACGCATACCCGGTTATGCGCTCGCTGATGTCCTGCACGCGGACATCAGCGAACGCTTTAAAGGGATTCCAGTCTCGCAAGGCAACTTGAGTAGAGCTTCGCTGAGAATGCAATCCCTTTAAAGCGTTCGCTGATGTCCGCGTGCAGGATTGAAAGTTTCTGTCGGTAAATATCGATCTAAAAAAAAAATTTGCGATATTCCGAGATCTTGGAAAAGTGAAATCGGGCTTTTCAGAGTTAAATTTCACCAGAAAAAGTCCAAGAAAACCTGCCATAAGCCCCCCAATTCTCCGCTATCATCCAGCAAAGTCAAATCGCAGAATTCTCCCCCGTACGGACACTCTGATACCTGTTGAACACCTGAAATGTTGTCGCAGGGTAAAGATGCAAAGTGTTGTATAAATATGCGGTCTCCGTTTTGTTGAAAATTGTGCGCATATCTGTTACATGGCAGACAAGCTTTGTTCAATTAGGGATATTGTAGAATGTATCGGGAATATAAATCATTTTGCATTTTAGTAGTTGAGCGCTATATAGCCATCAAATTGAACTTCCTTGTTCTTATCCATCTAATATGAACATTGATGGTAACTGGGGTTTCAGTGCCCCTTTATATGTTAAAATATCTGGTTTTTATTTATTTTAAGGCAAGAAAGGCAGTCAGAGAGTTAAGTTTGCGGCCCACTGCTCTCTGCCACAAGACCACTGCTGGAGGCTATTAAATAGCACATGCTGGGCAAAGCTGTTATTAAGAAAGCCTGTCTGATCAAGCAAGCAACATGAAAAGCATCAAGTGTCCAAGTGAAGCCATAATGAATGTTGAGGTTTGACAAGAAGACTGTCAGTGTGATCAGGAGGGAGACAGAACACTGTGTGCTTCGCACACCTAATGTGTCCAGGGCACTTCATGAGGACACTCTCCTTTATCTGGCTGAGGCCAGTGACCTTTCCAAAACCACCTGACGCATCTCTCCCACTGCAGCAGCTGAACTATGCCAGTCACACGCTGCTCCACAAAGACTTCTAGAATTGGAATGAATCCTTAAAGCACCGTCTCTTCTAAGAAAGCTCATAGGTAAAATGCCTTGAAGTTCTTTCTTTATTAGTGTAGCCTTACTTCATTCACATTCATTCTATGACAAGGGTGTAAGACAAGAATGATTTATGTCCTAAGCAGAGGCCATAGTTTTGCGCATGTGAATCATCTCAGTAGGCTACAGAAGCAGTTTCCCACTAGCAATGAATTACAACTACATAACTCTTATTTTTATACATACATATTTTATAACATTCTTATTCATTATGTTCCGCAATGTGGCAAATTCACAATCAAAGTCAACAAACTGCAAAGTTACAGACCTCTAGACATCGTTTCACTGCGAAAGTGATTGCGATTTGGGTCTTTATCATGTGTCTAATTTGCGATTTGGGTATTTATCATGTGTCTAATTTGTTATTTGACTTCTCCAGTTTAAAGTGGCGAAAATGAAGAGGCCGATAGCGAGGTTCCTTTTTGGTGTATATGACAAATGCATTTAGTAAGATTCAACTTTAAACCAAATGATATCTCATCACATCTGCCTAAAAACATCATGGTGTAAACTGTGACTCCATAGGGATGAATGAATATGTAAGTGTTAGACTAGAAGCAATGACTTAAAAGAATTAAAATGCACCTGTCACCTCAAAAATAATACTAATTTAGGTTGTACTAATGAAATAAACGTTTTGTAAATATATATGTAATAAAAATGTACCTTTATACAACGTTTCTATCTGTCATCTTCCCTATCAGCCTGACTTTTCTTTCCTGAGTCGGGTGGGTGGGGCTAAATGATGATTGTCATTATAGCTCCTCCAATCAGATCCCTGCTAGATCATAATTTAAGGGATCTGATTGGAGGAGCTATAATGACAGGTGCACTTTAAACATTATTAGCCTTGAGGGAAGGGGTGATAATGATTACTATGTGCTAATAGGTTGAACTTGATGGACATTTTTACAACCTTACTAGCTGTGTAACTAAAAGTAGTAGGATCACACTAGAGTTCCATCATGTTGCAGATTAGTCAGACATAAACGAATCAACAAAAGTGTGTGATTGCTGTCAAAACCTATTTAGTCAGTCCGGGAAAGAGGAAACTGTAGCTGCTCGGGTTTCTCTTATTTAGTAATATATAGAGGCAAAGGTTATTTTGCATACAGAGTTACACTTGACTAAATCTCTGTGCAAAGTACATAATAAGCGCCGAACTATGTGCTCTGGTGTAATAGAATATATCGCTTATAGATGCCAATGGAACAGTGCCCCGTCTGGTCTAGTCATGTAGTCAGCAGAACAAGTCCTTTATTTATAGATTCAGTACCTCCTCGTTTCATCTTTCCTACTGCGAGTGCAATATGCCCTTCTGTCATATCACAGAAACAATGGAAATTATAGACTGAAAATAGCCTTGATAAATAGCTTTCATTTGATGTGAACTTTATTTGATTTGCCATAACATGAACTTCATGAAGACCGTCTTGTACATTGTAGATAGCGGCAATCTCAGGCGTTTGCAGCCGGTCATCTTTCATTTATGATTTCTGAATTAACTTTTCCTGCCGAGTCGTTCCGATCTGGCATTTAAACCGCTCTTTAGTTATTAAGATTACTGACCCTGGCAGTGACACATCACTTCCTGAATGGAAAGATAAGTAGTAATAATAATAATAATAATAATATTACAAAAATATATAAACATCCAGTTCACTCGCTG
Source organism: Pipa parva (assembly GCA_019650415.1). Classification (NCBI taxonomy): domain Eukaryota; kingdom Metazoa; phylum Chordata; class Amphibia; order Anura; family Pipidae; genus Pipa; species Pipa parva. The sequence goes on from WMED01001851.1 coordinate 20,782, forward strand.
TTTGCCAGGGTCAATGCCTACTTTTTCAATATTTGTATTATCATTATAGTAATTGTGAATTGCACTATATCACATATGCCTTGACATATAGTATTTAAGGCAATGGGAGACCCCATCTGGCTTTGTTCCAACTGTAAAGAAACTCAATCAATGTAAAAGAGCTAGGGATAAAGCAAGGAACCACTCTTGCACATAAATCACACTGGACAACCAAAACAGGTAGATACTTACAGTATATTCTATTAATTTTCTCACCAGGGTATCTTTATTTATAGGGTTCGGGTCACTAATATACATACTAGACAGGAAGATCCATCTCCTTCTATTTCCTAACCCCTTGGTTTTCTCCCTCATGCAGGTATATGGGTGGGTACACGTTGTACTGGAGCATCATGTTTATTTCAAATGGATTAGACCACTGTTAACAAACTAGGGCTATCACTGCAGAAGTTCAATGTGACTCTACATATTGGTAAGGTGGCTGGTGCAAGACTTCAATCTTGGGATCCCACATATGAAACAAGCAGTGGATATTCAGTCCTAATCACTAAAAATCCCACAGAGCATCCAGTATAAACCTGGAGTACTATATCCCCAGTGTCAGACCGGCCCAACCAGCTCATGAAGAAACTTCAAGGTTTGCCCAGTTTCATTGGGACCTCCTTGAGTTTTAAACCACCATGGCATGTTCCTGAGGATAGTGTAAAGCAGGTGGTGGTTTCCAAGACAAAAAGAAGAGGAAGGATAAAAGAAAACCATAGAGACTTAAGACAAGGATGAAAAGGCAAGACAATATTTTTATTAGTGCCCCCTGATCTCTTGTTTTCTGGTGGGCCATAGAAGTCTAGTCTGACACTGGTTACCTCTGTTAGGACTTTAAGCTTAGTTTTCTATGCTATACGACCTTTGGCTGCTAGGGTCTGTACACAAGCTATACTGCACCCTGGCTAGATTACTGACAATCTAGAGAGAATATACATGATTTAGACTCCTTACCTGTTGCCACACATAACCTTCCTTCCTTACTATGTACTCAAATCTGAAAGCCAAGCCTCCCGAGTAGGACTAATGCAAACTTCACAGGCGGTCTAGGAACACTCACTGGGAAATTCCCAAACCAAATTCTCTGTAACACAGAGAAATCTATGATAAGAGATCCACTAGCAGACCACATAATATCCTGTACATGAGCTGCAGGGGATTATATTGGCAAGGGTCTAGAAAACTAACCAAAGGGATCATCCCTTCCAAAAGTGTAGGATGTGAAATGTATTCTGTCATCATAAGTGAAGGACAATGTTCTGGAATTAGGTTTTTCCTAAGGAACAAACAACTTGCCTTGAAACACTGCATCACAGATTGTAAATCTCTTTTAGCACACACTAATGCAGCCAACAAGCAAGCTTTCCTTACACATTGCAACAAAAATGGTTCCATAGATTTATTTTGTTAAGAATCTTTGTACCAACTAAGGAATTTGAAAGACCTGTTCTTGGTGACATGGACAGGTTTCCCAGAGTTTCCTCAAAGTAAACAGACAATGCAAGTGCAATAGATCCGATACTGGGACAAGTAAGAGTCACCTTCTCTAAAGAATGAAGTCAGTCGTCCCCTGGCCACATAGTAGAACTAAATTAACTAGGTGAAGATTCTGCAGGATCAGTGGCAAACATCTGTAACCGAAGGCCCCAGAGCTGAAATGGCAAAACAAAATGAAATTTCTAGGAATGGAGCTGAGTTTTACACCGGGGGAGATTTTCAAGCCCAAAATAGCAATATTTCTACCTCTACAGTACACCCGGAAGCAGTGAATCAAATGAACCCAGTCCCTTTGCAAGCAAAACATGGATGCATTACGCCCTTGAATGATTTACACACTAACAAAGCAGCCTGGAGATCACAGGAACAGAAAATATATAGATTACATTTAATGGATCACCGTTGATGTAGACATTTGCAGAATCATAACTACTTCCAAAACGCTCTGCTCCCAAGAGCTGAGAAAGAACATTATATGTCATCAAGAGTCACACAGGGTCCGTTTTTTTATTATGATATATGATGATATAGCACTGCTTGCTTAGTAACAGTTGCCATATAGATATTGTGTCACATTGTCTTCAGAAGCACAAGTTGACATTAATAAACGGCATGAAATAAATGTTCCCCATTGTAAGAAATAAGAATTGTTTAAGCTTTATTCAATTCATTTGTAACATAACTAATTCTCAGTTCGGTTTGTATTGCCTTTGGCTTATTTTGAATAATCCCGTTTATGATTACAGCAAAGCACGCCAGATACAGTATACTTGTCTGCGTGTGTAATCCGACGCAACTTCAACCGCCCAGTCCACCATCATCCACCCAAAAACAACTCTCTACTGCACAATTTGTGATTTCTACACAATTCTTCGGGATTTGGGTTGGTTTACACTACTATTTCACTGGCTCGAATGAGATGTTTACATTATGTAAAAAATTGTGACTGCTGCTTTCCTGCAACACAACTTATAGCTCCATTGTCAGAAATACTATTGGACTGACTAAGCCCTGTTCACACTCATTGAAGAAATTACTATTGTTTCCCGCTATTGTTACACAAAATCTTTTCCAAAAGTCTCTGCTACTGATAGGGGGGGTTAATGATGAAAGTGAGAATTTCATCCTCACTAGGGGTGACTACACCCCGATTCCCTACTCCTTATTCACTTATCAGCAGATTCCCATAGTAAGGGGGTTATTCACTAAGCTACGAATTCGCAAACAGCGGATTCCCATAGAAAATCTGCTACTATTTCCCCATTGTAAAGTGGCAAAAATTTTTTAAAGTTAAGATTGCGACAATTTTCCCCATAATAAAGGTGCGACTGCGACAATATTCTCATTATAAAGACGCGACTGCGACAGTAGCAGCCTATTGCAACTGCCTTTATCTGGCAAATTCGCACATGTACACAACAATTCGAACTTAAGTGAATAACCCCCTAAATTTGCAACCGCACAGAATTCCTAGTAAAATCATTGACCTCGTCAGTAGCCTTCTGTTGTGCAGTGCGCGACTGTCGTTAGCTGAATTCGCCACATTGCAGAGTTTGCTGAATACCTAAATATGAGGAAGTGGCGAATTCACACCTTTACGCTACAATTCCGACTTTAGTCAATAACCCCCCAAGATGGATAAATGCAAAATGTGTTTTAAGCTGGTTATACTGTAGTAGCAGAGTTGTCCTTGCTTATGCGTAGCAGCTACACAACTGCCAGTGGAAAGCAGGATTGAACATTTGTAAACATGATATGGGGGTTGGTGTGCGGAGGGGAACTCTTAAAGGCTCAGAGGCTGTAATCAGCACTGTTCATTTTACAAATTTGGTTAAGATGCATTTTCTTTTTCAATTTCAGACCAACCCCAACCGCTAGAAAATAACAGCTCTTAACACAAGAGCTGTTTATAATCCTGATCAGCCCTGTCTGTCTTGCTTTAGGGCATGGTTCACACTAGTGTAAATTAGCGTATTTTCACCTGCCTTTTTTTTTTTTTTGGCGCGTTCACACTGGTGAAATTACCTTGCACGTGTTTAAAAAACATTAGCATGCGAGGCGGAACGTCACACCTGTAACAATGGTCATGGGTGATGGAATGGAACTTCTAGCATAGAAACCATGGATTTGACAAGTTATTTCACTTGGTGCCTAGGAACTTTCTGGAGACTCTTCACCCAGAGAGGAATGGCATTGCTCAGCAAGTTCTTGCATGGAGCTTGCTATGTTTGCTGGGTTGGCTTTAAGGCTGGTTAAGCTGAGAAGGATAAGGAGGAGAAGAATGAAGATGGCTGCCCATAGAAGATATTAGGTGCACCCTTTGAATAGCTTGTGTTTGCAGAGAGGACGGTTTTATCATTTATATGCTGATCTGCATCAACATCCTGATAGGTCTCAATAGTATTTCTTTATGATCATAGGGACTTTTGATGAGTTCCTGGCACTAACTGTGGAGTGACTTGACCCTCCAGGAAACACACCTGCGGCCTACTGAATCCGAACGTAGAAAGACTTAGCGTAACATTGGGGTAAAAATCTATAACATTACCGGATACTGCTCATATGAAATACATTTGCAATGCGCCTTTGACAAGTGTTAGAGAAATGTTTTTTAGGATTCATAGCATGGAATTTCATTTTTTTTAAAGGTATTTAGCAACTGGACAAACTTTTGCTGCTCTGCAAATGAATTTTCTGGTGGGTAGATCTACCATTAGCAGGATTGCGCATGCAACATGTGACGTTTTGGGGCGAGTTCTGCAGGAGCGTGTTATGCCAGAACCAACAGAGGAAACATGGACTAAGATTGCAGATGACCAAAATTGCATTGGTGCACTTGATGGTAAGAACAATCACCTGCAAAAACTACAACAACAGTGGTTCACAATATTGGAATTACAAAAAAAAAACCAAAAACTGTCATTTCTGATGGAAATGAGTGTTTCACGATTGCTGATGATGGATCATATGGGAGTACCGGGGATGCTAATGTGTTTCGGCATTCTGTTACTGTATATCTAGCAGATTGTGAGATGGTAATCTAGATATTCCTTTGCCAAGGCCGTTACCTGGTACAACTGGGAACACCAATGCCTTTTGTGTTTGTAGGCGATTCGGACTAACACAGAACAATAGAAGGCCTTATCCAGGAAGACCCAGAGCTACTCAGTGCAGAGTAATTACAGACTGCCCAGTGCACGGTGAATTGTGGAATATGCTCATGGGACACGCTCATGGAATACTGGCTAACAAACTCTGTTCCACACTGCCATTCTCTTGGAGCCCAATGTTGTGGACATTGTAATTAAGGCGTGCTGTGTGTTACACAATTATGTGTGACATATCCACGCCTGAGGATACATTGACATTAATTGACTTAAAGTGGCCAGCCCATATATCTTCCATGGATGGACTGCAGGTTAGTGATCTCTTTACTGTGAAGAGAAAGAGATAACAATATCCAGGGATTAATGTTGAGCTGTCGCCTCTCTCTGCCGCAAGCGCTTTATCCCCATGTGTGACCACTATTGTAAAATTCCCATTGCTACTACCGTGTTTTCCCTATAGTAACACACCCCCGATAGTAAGACGTAGTGGGGGTTTTAGTGGGGTCGGCTAATGTAAGACGTAC
>WMED01001852.1:0-25949 GCA_019650415.1 Pipa parva
ATTCGCACCATAACGCGACTATTCGGACTTTGATGAATAACCCCCTGAGTCTCTTGCACGCTATAACACCCTATGATCCAACTTACGTCGAAATTCGGTTTACGACGCCGCGTAAGAACGGATCAACGTCGTAAGTCGAGGACTACCTGTACATATATACATATATGTATAAGAGCATATATAAAGTAGTTCAAAGAGAAAAGCAAAAGATGAGAAAAGCAGTTCAAATGAATTAATACATAATGAATGATAGTTTAAATGCAAAAATATTAATTAATAATTTGGTAGTTCTTTTCCAAGATAATGAAACTTACAGCTGCACTGCTATAACAGCAGAGGTAATTCTCGCCTGTAAAAGATAGAAACTGATTAATTTAGGGTGTTTTAACTACAGTTGTCAAAACTGAATTAATATTAAAGTCTCTATCATCTTTAATACTAGATGAATGTCCATTGGCTGTCCCCTAGTCATGTGACCACCTAACCTTAACGATCAAAGGGTGTCTAATTGCATAATCAGTGAAAATACTGTTTAATTCTAGCCTATTACAGATGTCACATGATTGTTAAATAAGCCAGCTTTACTTAAATGAATTACTCTTCATTTTGTACTCAGTAAGAAAATTGGGAAAACCAGAAACCAAAGTCAGCATTATGCATGCACAGAAGCAATAATCACAATGTACTCTGGTATTTGAGAGGCAGGCACAAAAACTATAAATAAGAAATAAAGATCTTTCAAGAAGTTATTCATAAATCACTTCCAAGTGATTAACCATTTATTTCAATCCCTTCCTCAGTGAAATTCACAACCTAATTTCCTCACACAACCACATACATTTCTAGGATAAGTTTGGTCACTTTCAAGTTAATTTACTAGTAGGTATCTGGTGAAGAAGCCATTTCCCAGAGGGAACCCAAACAGTCAATTGCAGAAAATACATACTCCATGCATATAATGGCCTATGCAGAATCAGGCATGCAAGGTGACAATGTTAACCACTGATCAAGGTACAAACCGGGCAGAGTAAAAATTGGAAACATTTCAGTTTCATCCCTAGTTCAATATGCCCATTTGTGTACATTAAGTATAAGTGTATATAGAGCACTACATAGAATTCATGGTTACATGGCTGTTGGACAGAGGGAAATCTCCCTGTGGACCTAGGTTTTAATGGGCCCTCCTGGACTTCAAAACTGCACCATTATGACATGTTGGCAAGGGTTTCGGGAAAATAAGAGGTTAGGATACAATCAAATCATAGGGCCTGAAGAGGGGAATGAAAGGACTAGAAAATATCCTTTACTAATGAGCCCCTATTCCATACATCATCAATTGTCAGGAAGTGATGTCACCAGTGCACGGCCTATTTATTTTTGACTGGCTGTGGGATTGCTAATGTCACTAATGATGTCACCAGAAAATGGCCCACTTTCCAGATTGGCTGTGCACTTCTGTCCTTTGTCCCAGAGGTCAACCGTCAGGTACAGGAATGTGGGAGGCCAGGAAGATTCTGACTTGTTGTCAGAGACCTGGGACTTAAGTACAGGACCCAAAAAAAGGAAACTCAGGTTGGAATGCCCTAATCTCTTGATTCCTGATGGGACCCTGATCTCGCTTCCTGGGGATCAGCCTTCAAGTCCAACCCTGGCTACAACCAAACATACATAGACCCCTAATATGGCAGTTGCTATATACATAAACTCAAATATAAAGGTGAAATATTCTGGGCACAGAATAAGCTATGTACTCATACTCCACCGTCTGCTTGAAAAGATAAGTGGATATCTCCTAAACAATAATCGCTAGGTTATTAGGTTTTCCTTTTACTCACTCATGTCAGTGGTTTTCCAGTCCAATTCATACATTATTTATTCATATTTAAACTTCATATTTGTCAGGTTAAAGAATATCCAACACTGCCTGTAATGATTTAGCCAAATATTCCTCTATATTTCTGCTTGTTATTGCAGTGCGAGAGTGCAGACTACTGAAGCCAGAAAAAAAATGACTTAGTATGTGACGTTTCCCCACATAGTTTAGGCGAAGCAAAACATTTTTCTTACTGACAAATTTGCAGAACAAGGATTTAACAATGCTCAGGCAGAAGTTTGTTTTTATTAATTTGATTTTCAGACAGGATTAACTTGATTTCTAGAAAGATTCTTAATGCCAAGTTTTTTCTTAGAGTGTTTTGTGGGGAACTAGTCAAATGATTGGGGAGCTGGTAGCATGTTTTAACCAGTGAAACCCCTAAGTATAGCAGCAACCACCCCTTTAACAGTCAAGCACACAGTTAGGCAGTAATTTTCCTTTAACCACAATTCATGTAACATTTAATGTTGAGAAAAAGTCAGAACAAAACACACAGCTGTTTTTTCCACAACACTGGTACCAATGCTCTGGTTACCTCTTAGCATAGTCTCATACTGGAAACAGCAGCCTTTATCCAGCAGCAGCCTTTATCTCTCTAAACAGGATCACAACAGCACAACATAGGACCCCAGAAATAGCACAGGAACACAGGTAATAATGAAGCCTTAGCCCTGGCCTCAGGACCCCACCTCACTTTCTGTGGCTACCCCTTCACTTACACCTGTCGTGACTTTGGGCTGTTGTTGTCCTAGTGTCTACACTGGCACACACTACTTTGTCATCTAACAGTAACTAACCCTACGCCTACCTCTAAGCTAGGGACAGAATTTTTCCACAAGGCTCCCTCCTGTAACATCCCCCTAGGGCCGTCTTCCCCAGGAATGTCTTCACTCTCTCAGGACCAAAGCTATATTGATAGCTCTGCAGGACACATTTTGCCCTAGGGCACACCTAGAGGTCTCCTACCCCCAGGTACCCTTTAACACACACCAATATGTCTCACTGGGTGGAATTTCCCCTCCAGCAAACTGGGGAAGAATGAAATCTTTTACTAAGATGCAAATGCTCTATAAAGCCCCTTAAATAGTAACTCAACTCACCTGTCACAGGAGAGATTTGTGGATAAACTCTTCCAAACCTGGCTGCTGTTTTCTCTATAGTTTGTGCAGTTCCAGTATGCTGTACACATCATCATCCAGAACAATGTAAAATGTAATGAATGTAATGTAATATACCACATAATACACATTACAACCACTTCACACAAAATCAGTGACATTCTATCCCAGTCTGCTACAGTATATACTATATATATATATATATATATATATATATATACACAGTATATATATATATATATATATATATATATACACAGTATATACTGTATACAGTGCATTTTTTGTAAAAAAAAATACTTCTGATTAATTTCTCATTATTCAGTACTGTAGTCTGTATACTCATTTCAATCAAATCGATTTTCTTTTGCTACTTTATAAGCTGTACGGAAAACTTTAGCTGTTGTTTCTTTTTCTTGAGTTTGTGCAGAAAAATCACCGTCTTGAGTGATTCTCTGTCTGCTTCTTCAAGTCGGCTTACTGCAGCTTTGTGGCTGGCGGTGTCTTTGTGATCAAATATTTTCTTTTGCAGAGATGTTAGCTGCTGTTGCCGACTTTTGCCGAAAAAATTTATGTTACAGTTGGCCCAAACCTTTGAAATTTTCATCCCAATGTTTGACTCCACACCCAGATATCCAGCTTTCTTGCAGGACAAACAACCGAGCTTCTGTTCACAAACATACAGCCAATTGTACTTAATGCAGTAATCATTCTTCTGGTCTAGAGTCCAGCATGTTGGCCAGTCAGAAGCCTTTGATTCACCAGACGACAGCAACTTTACATTACCAGGATCATTAACACTAGCTGATGCAGGTTTGATAGTTGAAGAACCAGTGGCCATGTTCTACTCTATCATCTGATTTGTTTCTGTCTCCATGTTTGTTCGGGGTCTTTTGCATGCCGAAGCCGCACTGCCCAAGAAATAGTGCGTTATTTTATCCATAGACCACAAGTTTCACGAAAAAAAACCTGCAACCGCCCAACCAGATATACGTCTATGTCGAGTGCAGGTCACACTACAAATTAGTATGGCCCCGTTCGGGCCATTATGTCAGCAAAAAATTGTATTATTATTATGTCAGCAAAAGTCTTCAGATTTTCCGGTACGCCATAACACCGCGTACTGGTGCAAAAAAAGCACTGTATACATATATATATATACACATCTCATAACCCCAAAGTGTCCAGGAAGTGTCCTGTTTTTTGGGTATTGCCCCATGGTCCTGGGTCTCTGCCCAGAGGCGGCTCTGGACCTATTGGCACCCTAGGCGCCCCCTCCCCAGCGCTCCCCCATCCTGTGCTGCCCCCCACACACACGACACCCTCCCTGCACCGCAGCTGCCAATTGGGAGACTCTAAATGCCCCTAGCATTTGCCTACTCTGCCTAATGGCAGAGCCAGCACTGTCTCTGCCCCACACTCCCTATTCCACATTTTTCCACCAGCTCCCTACCTGATTGCTGGTGTCAGGCCTCACATCACTTGCACACAGCCAATCAGATGAGAGCAGGCACTGGTGATGTTACTGTCCCACTGAGATTTAGGATTGTTGTTATATTATTATTATTTTTATATTATTGTTATGATTATTATATATTAAATTAGTTTTATACAAACCAAGGCCAAGACTTCTAGAATCCCTGTATATTATTGTATTGGTTCTGTATGCTTTACAAAACATACGTGTTTTACTTTTCTTCCTCTCTGTCTCAGCCATTTAAAAGCAACACACACACTAGCATTCACAACACATTCAGCACTCCCTCTACCCAGAGTACAAACAATGCCATTTTTAACAGTGGGCAGCCACACAGGTCCAGTCATGTAAGGAGCTATGCTGCCACACAGTCAGCTCCATTGTGTGCAGATCTCCAAGCCACCTATCTTAAGCTCAGTCATTTAAAATTTTGCCACCAGGTGGGGGGAGAGGGTGCACACCCTTTTAATGGGTGCCAACAGGACTGGACACTGCAATGAGTTGACAACTTTAATGCAGCTTCTGCACAGTTTACAATTAGTTTTGCAGTTTTTTCCATTACCTACAACATATTAAAAAATAATTCCAGAGAGGACAACTTTTGTAAAGGATCAGTACAACCAGAAAAATATAATTACTATGTGGATTGTCATGGTAGCTATTCCTATGCAGTAAAACTGTTATTTCTGAAGTGAAATTCCTCATTTTTATTGGTTTAAGCATCTTTTCAATGAATATGCCCTATAAGCAAATATGCCCCATCGTACACGCTTTATTTCCCAAAAGTAGATTTTAATTGTATATTTCCAGCACAAAAGAACATTGATATTTAACAAATGCACTTGCTCTAAAGCTTATAGGGCTTTCAGTTCATTTCAATAAGAAAGAAGAACTGGAGAGAAGAGAGATATGATTAATTCTTTCTAACACACTTATGAATTTAACAAGGCTCATTAGAAAAATATTTTTCAGAGAGGATAAAACAGATTATGCTTTGAGATGGATCATTTAAGACAGACTGGTGACAACAGAAAAAATGGACAGAACAAGGGACTAGGATTTAAAAACAAAATGCTATTCTAAGTACTATGGTGTTTTTATACAGAATAAAGTAAGTGCTATGATCATAAAAGACTTCATTAAAAGAGGCACACTTTACAGTGGTGTAGTAACCCATATGAAAGAAGTCTGCCATCTTTATTCTAATTCCGTGTGACACTAAATGCTAAATGCTCATTGGTTACTATGAGTTAGTAAATTAAGTAGTCAAATCTGCATGTTTAAGCCTTGGTGAACTGTCACTTTCATGCAATATGAATCAAGAATCACCCCTAGGCGAAATGTATTAAATTCGGAAAAGCCGTTTGCGCTTTTCCGAATGTAAGAATTTTGGAGAACGCTTTGAAGTTTCTCCCGGTAAGTATCGCGTGATTTGCATCTTGCTGTGAGAAACTTTTTTTTATTGAATATATACATGGAAAGGTAGCTATACTATATGGCTACCTCTCCATGGATATATTTAATTTTAAAAAGTTTCTCACGGTAAGTATCACATGATGCAAATCTCGCGATACTTACCAGGAGAAACTTCAAAGCGTTCTACCGATTAAAGTCGGAAAAACTTTAATAAATTCTGCTCTAGCTAGTCTTAAAGAGCTTCAGTTCTCCTTTAAAAAATTATTTGATATCTTTATATAATCTTATTATTGCATATAAAAAATGGGTGCCCATTTAATATGATATCATCCCTGAGGAAACAAAGCCTTTGTAATTAGAAGACAGTAAGTTATACAAACAAGAGGCTTTATTTGCAACAAAGATGTAAAATACTACGCTTAATTACATAATGGTACTTGTTTTAATATAAGGGGGGAAGCTGATCTAAAGCAAGGAATTATTTTTTTCCCTGAGAGAAAAAAATTCCCAAGTTTCTTTTTTACCCACAGATTCCAGTTATTTGTTATAAACGTATGATGATGTTGAAATCTGACAGTTGAAGATGGTTTGTAACTAATGGGTAATGTCACTAATCATATTTAAACTATTTGTTTTTTATATTTTCTTTTAAATAAGAAATTTGATATAAAAATGTTACTGTTTCTTTCCTTTCTTTGGATCAAGGGTACCAAACTCTGGTCCAGGGGGCCAAATCTGTCCCGCAGTGTCATTATATTTGGCCCGCGAGATAATACCAAGGAGGTTATTCACTAAGGTGCGAAATCGACTGTCGAATTCTCAAACAGAGGATTCCCATAGTAAATCCGCAAAAATGTTCCCACTGTAAAGTCACAACAATTTTTTAAAGTTGAGATTGTGACAATTTTCCCATAATAAATTCGCGATTGCAACAATATTCACATTATAAAGACGCGACTGCAACAGTAGCAGGCTATTGCGACTGTCTTTATCTGGCAAATTCGCACCTATACGCAACAAATCTGACTTTAGTGAATAACCCCACAAATATCTACTAGAGCTGGCCCACCTGTACAGAAGTTAATTGTTATATCTGATGAGAAAACGTACTCAATTAAAAACATATTTTCAATAAATATCAAGGCTGGTCCACAACTTTGTCCAATTTTTAATTTTGGCCCAGTGTGTGTTTGAGTTTTGACACCCCTGCTTTAGATTCTGAACACATCCTTCAAATAGATGTCATGCCTAACCCTGAAATAGATGAATTGTTCCTGCCTGACGCACAACTCAAAGCATTCTTTTCAGAACACTGACACTATTGTGAAAAAAAAGAAAGTGAGAAAGATCCACCTAAGGAAATAAAGAAACCTGCTCTCACATCTCAAAATGCACAGTAAGGCCAATATACGGCTTTAAAATGGCATTACAAACACAGTGATTTGTTTTTCCTGGAATTATATATATTTTCATCTCTTGTGACAGCTTGGAGAATCATATTGAGACTTTATAATGCCAGTTATTCCAATCTAATTTAACACCAATTCAAAGCACAGCCTGCAGCCTAATACAAGATTACAATGAATGCCATTAAGGCTTGCCAACCTGCTTTGATAAGCCAACAATATATTTGTCAATTTATTCATAGGTATGGGCTGGGAGACAAGTTATAATCCCCCACTCTTTTCAAGTACAAACTCTTGCATCTGCCTTCCTCACACTTGCATTAAAATTCCCAGAAACAAATTATTCATTCGGGCAAGAGTTACTCCTTCTGTAGCTTTTAAGCCATCTGCTCCCTTTAACTCTTCTCTGCCCTTCCTAGTTACATTTATTGTTTTCCCAGCTAAGACTTACGGTAAGTCAGAACTATAGAACAGAATTTCATTTTTCTTGGCTTTAGTATTGTTGCTCTCTTGTGAGTGTAAATTAAATTATTTGATCAGGAGGAATCAATGCACATGATACACACCTGATGCTCCTCTGCCGGAGATCGGAGGTCACTGAATTGGATACATTCTATTTGCAAACAGCTGCTTTTGTTGGAAGCAATTTGCTTTGCTGTGAAAAGGTTCATCTAATATTTTGCTTGAAAGATTTTCAGTCCTAAGGCATCTCTCCCAAAACTAAAACTGTTTTTTTTTTAATACAGATGTAGCTCAGGTCAAGCGGATTTATGTTTAACATGTATTTTCATACAAAATCACTTATGTTCATTCATTTTTAGCAAAATATTCATCATTTATATCAGTTTTGCTGGAAGGACAACTTTGATTTGTAGAATACAGGGTGGTCCGAAGGTATAGGGACACCTGAATACATGCAGAAGGGTGGTTGGAAACACCATCCTGTGTGTGGCTTGTTACTAAGGGGATGGGGGAAATCTGTGTGGGATGCTATCCAACATTTTGGCTATTTGACAAGTCACACACAGAATTTTCATTTCCAACCACAGTTTTCCTTTTATATATGGGTGTCCCCACAACTTTGGACCGCTGTGTTTAAAGACTGAGTATTTCATTTATTTTAAAGTACAACAAACTAGAAAATAAAAAATGAGAAAAGGATAAAGAATCATGAGAATTTATCAACAATGACTTGCAACACTTGAGCTTTAAAAAAGAAAAGAAATGTGGTAGATCTCATGTGTGAACATGTGAATTGGCATTTTTTATAACAATAATAATGGCAAATTGTGGTATTTTTAATAAAAAATATACACTTTTTTATTGGAATCCTTTTCTGAATTTTTCCCTAAAGAAACATTTGATTCACCAATGGTTGTTGCCTACTTGCCAGTGTTAAACACATGTTTTTGGCATATGTATTATTTACTTATCTTCATCCTTCTTAACTTACAGTATTTTTCTTTTTACTGAAGCTTCATCTCTCCTCACCTACTTCCTATTCGGCAGCTTGGTTTGGAATCTTACACCAAGGATTTGACTAAAACAGTTGAGATTTCTGCATTACCAATCACAAACTTTCAGTTGGACAATCTCATTGATTGTGTTTAGTCTATTTGAAAACCACCTCCATGTTGATCCAGGATAAGAAGAAAAAAATCCAAATGAATCCCATTTAGTCTTACTGGGAAAAATAATCTCCAATTCTATAACTGAGAACCAAATAAATCCATTGAATTACTATTACATAAATATATATTACATATACTGTATGTATAATGACTTTTCCTGCTGGTATACTAACTTGACTGTTTTCATGGTGAATTAGTGCCACGTCAGATCAGATAAAATTCAAGTATGAAAACATTAAAATATGTAAAGAAAGAACTTGAAACATCAACCAAGAGGTACAATACAAAATCCCGTCTGCATGTCCATGAAAAACCCTAGAAGAACTATTTCAACAGTTCTAACATCAATAGAATGTGTCCCATTGATTTCAATGATAGTCCCATTAAAGCTGTCTTATGATTGTAGGCAAAGCATTAACCACCCATGCCAAAATACTCATCTGCCATGTGTTGCTTTTATTTAATATTTCCACTTAAGCAATTATTTAAGTAAAATACAACACAACACAAAAATAAAGTGCTCCTATTTAAGGAGACCTAAAGTGAAAAAATAAAACACAACGGTTAAAATACTTACCTTATACAGAGCCAGTTGATTACAGTCACAGCATGAGCTGTGCTGTAACTAGCCGGCTCCTGATGCTTCCCTCAACGCTTCCTGCACAGCGTGCTGGCTGACACAGTAGCCAGCGCGCAGCTCTTCTTCCCTGGCCTCATACATCATCATGCTCATTGCGGGGAGCGTTCTCATTGGCCCCCGCAGTGAACGTGATGATGTTTAAGCCCTGAAACACCCGTGGTGTAACAGGGTGGGAGGAGCGGCAGCGCTGGCTGAAAGTCAGCCAGCGCTGAGAAGAAGCATCGGGGGTGCATCAGGAGCCGGCTAATTACAGCACAGCTCTTGCTGTGACTGCAATCAACCGGTTCTGTATAAGGTAAGTATTTTAACAGTTTTTTTATTTTATCACTTTGGTTCTCCTTTAAACTCTGCTGAAAAGAGATATGATACTGAAATACGGGTAGATGGGTATTTTCATCAACATAAACAAGTTTTATTTGTGTCTTAAAATAATACAACCAGCCTTTGTTTACAGTGTAATTTACTTTAGAGTTTAGAAAAGTTTGCATGGGTTTGCTGATTTCCTATTATGAAGCAAGAATCAGAACAAGAACCTTACAAAACTCAAATAAAATCAGTGACCAGTGTAAAAAATATGCCACTGCAGTCCTGGGTCTTCAGCACTGTCTAGGTGGTTCCAGGCTTTAAGGCTTTATGGTGTAATAACCCAGAATGGCTGGGTCACCTGTTATAAAAGGACCAATGGCGACCATTATCCTTGGGAAAGTATCTATGACTGTAGTCCTGTAGCTAAAGTAGAGCAAGCAATCCATTGGTTTTAAAACATTAACTGTATGGCTGAATCAAGCTCAAGCCATCATCATAACTTCATTGTGCTGAAAACCTGAGAGAAAGAATTTTTGTCTGCCAAATTAGAAATCTCACCAACAAATATGTTTTTGTCAGTAAGAAAAACTTAATTCAAATTACAGTATAATATGTACAAAATGTGATTAAAACTTAGCTTAGTATTTGGTCACTTTTCTGTGAAGCTCTTGGCATTTAATGGAATTCAAAAATAATGTGTTCAAATTCTGCCTTAAAAAAAAGAAAAAGAGTCGTCAATGCTATTCTTGTAAGCTGAACTAGGTTTACCTGGCACTGGCACTGGCACTGCAGGCTAGTAGTCAATACAGAAGCTTCAACAAGTAGTGGTGTTCATAGTTAATAAAGCAAGGTAAATAGCTTACAAGGCTTATTAATTCATAACTTGTGTGGATTTGTTACTCGATGTCTACGCATAAAAGTGAAAGTTAAAAAGTAAAAACAGAGCACTAAATGAGTGTCACGCAGCAGTCATTTTTGCAATAGTTAGTTGTATTGAAATATAGTCACTGGATTTATAGACCTCTATTGCCAGGAGTGGAACTAGGCCTGAACAGCTAAAAAAGGGCCCCAGAGAGGTAGAGGTCCTTTTATATGACAGTTTAGTTATCCTGGGACCTTTCAGCCATGTGCTACTCTGAGCACTGTATATTATAGACTATAATAGCCATTGTATCACTTACTCTATCTATCATGGCCCCAGAGAACAGCAGCAGTATATACTAATGACAACATGCCAGCGCGTGTAGAATCCTTTTAGCGACTGGCCATACTCACAAAGCCTTACTCATGCGTGCAGTCCAGTTGTTATGTTTGGGGTTGCTGTGTGTACAGCCAATCAGGCATTGCAGTTAGTTAAGTATAACTTATTGCACTCTCATCTAAATGACATGTACCTCATGATCTGATTTTAATTAAACATATTGCTTAATGCAAGTAAACCAGTCAGACAAAGCACAAACTTCAGAGTATAATATATAGTCCCAAAAGAAAATTATTCATGAACAAACAGCTCTGCAGTGTATAAACAATAATTCCAGCTATTTCCTGTATTTTTTGAAAACCTTAATCCAGTTGATCTATCCATAAATCTAAGAGAATACTGCAGGGAATATGGCCTGCTGGCAGTGCTTCTTCTGATACAGAGTAGGCAGAGTTATAAATATTTTATTGTTTTCAGAGTGAATCAATGGCAATATCATGGGCACTATGGACTCCAGGGCAAAAATTGCACTGGGGCCCTTCACCTCACAGTGCATGCATGTTCGTATGCTGGCTAAGACCCACTACAATCACAGAGCACAGCTCTGTGCCAGGCCCCTTCTGCCACAGGTGCAGTAGCTATATGTACTCCCCTGGTGTGAATGGCAGTAAATAAAAGAGTGTGTCAGGATAATCTGAGAAGGGTGATGAAATTAAAGCATGAAAAGCAGAAAGTCGAAATCCTCAGGTAGTGAAAACTGGCATGTAGGACATTGTATACTGCATTTAGTAAATGTCCAGATCAGACCTATCCAAAGAATGTAATAATGTATTTATGCCTCAGCTTTCCACACAGGGTCAAGTCATTGTTTAGCAGCACAAAACCTCTGGCATTCTGGGTTTCCATAGAGATGGTGGAACTTTAACAGAGCTTGCAGACAAAGGGCGAAGAAATAAATTATGGTCCAGTCTTACTGGAGGGAAGGTGACTCTTGGATTCAAAGATTTTTTTATACCATTTCCTGGGTATATTTTCTTTATTATGTAAAATGTAAATCCCTTCTCATGTCCCCATGTCCTTCACAGAGTGTGGATGTGCTCACAGCAAATCGATTATTATTTCAGTTGGTGACTTGGTTTTCAGTTAGACATTGACACATACAATAATGCATTATTGTATTTTAATTGCATGATTTTAATATTTTAATTTTTATTCTAAAAACATAAGGTATAAACAGTGCTTTAGCTGCATTTTTAACAGAATAAGGGCTCTAGCAACAGACTGCTAAAAAAAAAATGCTAATTTTTCACGTCCACTATTATTATTACCTAGATTAACTGTGCTGTCCCAACAAAAAGATGCAATATGTTATATTTCACACCTACCTTTACTTAGAATAACTTAACTGCTGCCCCAACAAAAAGATGCTACAATATGTTATTACACAGGAGTCAGCAGATACACAGCTGAAGAGGCATGTAATATCACAACATATTCTTACCTCTGCTATATAATACTGGTAATACTGGGGAAGAGTAACAGAAAAATATCTGGACCAGGTATGACATAAAAATGATTACTGAAAGGAGAAAGCTGTGCAAGTCACTGCTACAACCACTCTTTATTTGTAATTAAAAATACAGCCTCACCTTTATATGTTGTGCTTCACCAACAGTGATTTAAAGAAGCAGTTTTTGGTTTAACATTCCAATCCAATTGACATGTTTTTTTCTACTGGTGTTACTGGTCCTTTGATATCTTTAAGAGCATAAAGTGAACTTTATTCACTTCATTTATAAAAACCTTACATATTTATTTGTGTATTTTAACATATGCTATCCATAATAGCAACATGTATTTCAATTTTTTGTTTGTCTCATTTTCATTTTGTAGAAACATCCAAACTATGTTAAGTTCCCCTTCATTCACAACATAACACAATGTACGTTGTACTACATTGAATATATATAAATAACATATTGTACAAGTTGATTTTTTTTTCTGCAAACAAACAACAGAGTTTTCAATAGGGCAACTGTTTAGTACTAGTAACCCATAACAACCAATCAGAGTCTGGCTTTTAATATTCTAGCTCCCATACACTGGATAATGCTAACTGCTAAGGAAGCCTGCACACTGTATATGTCATCACAATACTTGTTACTTCTCTTTTATCTTAAATGACAGAATTGTTACTTACTTGTATTTCTATTTGCTTCATTCCACTGGCAATTTTCTTCAGACAGGAACAAACTCTTTTAATACATCACAATGTTCAGCGGCAAATTAGTTTCAGCATTTTCCGCTGGTAAGTAAATTGGAGGCAATGCAGAAAGGCTGCTTTTTCGAATACTGATGCCAATTTCAATTTATTTTCATATTCATGGAAAAATCTTCTAAAATGTTTTGCTCTGGACATTTTTTTGGGTCATCACTCAGTGTTAAGGCAGAAATGAAGTCCTTTTTTTTGCGTAAAATACATCTTGTGATAATGCACTTTTAATAGGATAGAAATCTCCAGTATATTACTGTCCGGACCTCATATGATTGCTCACTTTGGGGACTCTCTGACAGTTCTGTTATCAGCAGTGATAAAATAATCCTTAAACAACAGATTAACAGAACTGCTTGGCATGGAATTTATTTTCTCTGAATCTAAAGTGTACAGTAGTTGTATGTTTCCACCAATCAACAAATGTTAAAATATGAGGTCACTTACCCCTGTGTTTGCCCGAGCTGGCCCCTGTTATGCTAAGCCTTATGTCTACCTGTTGCTACTACTAGTGACTCCTCCCTGTTTCCAGACCTTTGAGCTATAGTCCTGACCGTCACAGTCTATTGTCCCAAATCTTTTCTGACAGTCTAGACATCTGCTTTGTTTGCTACCCCTTTTCTCCTGCTAATTCTATTTAGAGGCCTAGATTTCCATATTTTCAGCTTGGGTTATCACCTGTGATCCTGGTATTCCCCACAGCAGTAAGTCAGGGCCCCAAAGGTACTTCAATGAAAACTAGGGCAGACCAGGCTCTCACACAGACCTCTGTGCTCTGACCTTGCTCCTGAGAGTCCATATCCTTAAGAGACTGTTACAAAGAAATGCTTTGAGCACATTTTAATTGCAGTAAGTTTACACCTCTAAGAACTACTGAAAGGCAAGAGTAATTGTTGTGCAACAGCAGACTCATCCAATTCACTGCTTCACTGTCCACGTGCATGAGATGTTGGCTATTCACACTCTATTCACAATTACTGATTGAGGGATGCTTACTCTAAAAAGATGCAATGGAATGTAGGACAGGTAATAACAGCAAATTCATGCATTTCATCAACTTTCCAAAGGTTAGGAAAGATCTGAGTTATAATCTAGACTCTTTAAAAATGAATTGCTTTGCAGTGATGCATATAGAAACACTAGATGCAAGCCCAAGGCTTACTAGTTAAATTGTATTTAATGCTTGAATACCCCCATAATTTACTACAAAGCTATACAAAAATGAAAATGAACAATGATGTTCTTTAAATTGTTTGAGGATTAATAATCCCCTTTGCATTGAGAAATATACTATCAAATCAGTATTGTAAACAAAAAAAAACACACCACAACTGGTGAACTACCTTCACCACATGAGATGATTTCCACATTTACAGTCTGCCATGTTATTTATGATGTCATTAAGACCTTTTCTAAAAGATGAATGCCATGAGATACAATTCTCATTAGATTAACTGTCATGGAATAAAAATATTTTTTCTTTTGGCATCCTTCCTTGAGAATCATGGTTTAAGAGATACATAAATATTTTCTTCAAGTGCTGTATTCAATAATCTATTTCCTTTTACTTGTCTCCAGAAATCCAACCACTGTCAGCATTCTGGCATCAGCTAAGCAGATGGACTCCTACACCATCCAACTCTGGCATGGTTCAAAAGTGATTTTTAGAAACAGTAAATGTGAAAAATGATTCTTGTTCTCAGGAACATGAATGAAGAATGTCTTGGCTCCACAAACAATTCCCTATTTATGGATGTGAGTCCTTAAATATCTGACTGCACGGACAACTTCAAGTTGATGCATACAGTTGTAAAATGACTGAATACACAAGTATTGTTTGACCTTTTTTGGTACATGTACCAGCTATTGCAATATTCTGGTATTTAGTATTTCCATGGGTCTAGTAGAGATTTCTAAATGACCAGAAACATCTGAGAAATAAAATATCATATTTGGAATGCACAGCAGTTATTCCTACATAGGTTGAAATGTTTGTTTGTTTGTTTGTTTGTTTTTGCCACTACTGTTTATCTCTGTTGAAATGTTAATTCTGATGTTGAATTCTGATTTGTATTATTTTGAGCTTATTTCCTATGGAACTTTAGATAACACATAATCATATAGAGTCCCTTTTCAAATTAAAAGAGTACTGCATTAAAATAACTGCTATGCCCATCCAAATCTGTTTTTTTTCCTTCCGGTGTTACTGGTTGTTTAACGTGTAAATAAATCCTATTTATAAAGTTTCCCCATTAAACTATTGTAGAGTGGAAAAACGATTAATGAAATCCTCACTCACCTTTTCACTCTACAGCACTTGTTATCCCTCTGTAAAATATTCCGCCTTCCTGTACAGTATGAGACCACGCCCCCACCCCTCTCACATTTTCTGTATTAAAAATCTGACACTGTCTGGTCAGAATTCAATGCTGCAGGGCTTGTGCAATGAAAGGAAAGTATCAGATTACTAAACATACACTAGCAGAATGAGTCATTGTGTGACCTCATTAGGGGGAGGTGACTTCTGGGCACTATACAGGAAGTGTCTGTGCATAGATCTGCTGCAGGAGCAGGGCTGCTTGATTAAGAGGTGAGAACTCAAAAGCACAAAATCGGTTTTAATTTTCAATATTTAAGTTTATGTTTCTACATTATAAATATAATATATATTGTTGGTCAGTAACCATACTGAGTATGGTATAGCATTATAGTGAAATTTCTAAAGAAAGATGAGTACTGTAGAATTATATGATACTTTATTTGGACTAACAGTTCATTGTCTAAGACAAGCTTTCAAGAGATATTCACTCTTCATTAGGTCAGAGCAGTACTAAAGGATACACAATTTGTAACATATTAATGTATGACTATATGTTACAAACTGTGCATCCTTCAGTACGGCTCTAACCTGATGAAGGTCTTTTCTCTCGAAATCTTGTCTTAAATAATGGTCTGTTAGTCCAAATAAAGTATCATATAACACCACAGAACTCATCTTTCTAATTATTCCACTTGACTAATACGGCTTAAAGTAAAACCACTTTAGTTCTAAAGAGGGAATCCATATGGTACACTGGATAAATAACCAGGTGAAGCCATGAAGCATCAGATTTACTTTCTGGGTGATTGTGAAATAGAACTAGTGCAGCAACAGTCCAGTGAATGTGGGAAATCCTAAATTGTATGCACTAAAATTGAGTAATATTATGCCTTTTCAAGCTTTGCAAGTATGCATTTTCCACTTGAGATGCATTACTCACTGCCCCAACAACATGTATAACTGCAGGTCACCAATGAGTTAAAGGATGGTTGAAAAAAATTGTATTTTTATAACTATATTCCATATATGAACAAAGTTTCAGAAAACCAAAAAGGTCTTGGCAAAAGAAAACTAGATCAATAATTGGTAACCTAGAATAAATTGTCCTCTGCCTTAGTCAAATATTTCCTTCAACTGAATAAACATTAATTCCTGAGTATGGTCCCATAAAATATAAAATACACTAGAAAGGATGTGGTTTGGGGTTTAGCTACTGGAAAAGTTCAGGGCTTGATACAAAGCATTGTCTAAGAAAAATAACATTGCAAAAGGGAATCCCATGTCAGTAGCAGAAAAGAATACCATAAAAGCATTTTGTATGATCCTAGTCTAATAAATCCATGGCATACCTCCATTCTTTTATGTATAGCTTGGCAGGTTCAATCTAAACAATTTTATTAGACCCAGTAATAATAATGACATCTGCAATCAACAGGTCCAATAAGTAATTAGGAGAGAATGTACCACAATCTTAAAATTGGATGATCCACATGAATTATAAATGCATAACCACAGCATTAAAATGGAGGACTAATCAAAACCACATAGATTAAACATTGCAGTAAAGATTGTGTTTGTTTTAACAATTAAAGAATATCAATTGTAACACCATATCTGTAAGGTCTACTGTTTCCAAAGAGGCATGATTGGTGCAGGTGTGTAACTACAGAGTTAGAAACTGATGCAACCATGCCTTAGTCGCCAGGGGGCCTGGCCACTCTGCCAGACCACCATGACCCCTCTGCAATCCTGCACTGTCTGTGCCTTCTGCCAGTCTCCCAGTATGCTTTATTTATTTGGTCCAAAGGAGGATTGGCATTCAGAGCCCATGGGGTGGGTATTAAAACAACATACCATGACTAATAATGCAATTGTTACAACACAAACAAATAATTCTACTTTACCCTATCATTTTTGCTTTTTAAATGGCTTGTGGAACACCTCTGATGTATCCTTTAGGAAAGCTCGTCTACTAGTCTATACTCTATCATCCTGATCTTCTGCTTGTGGTTTGGTGTTTGCGTATTCTTTAACTGATCAATAACTTAAACTGTTCAATTTTAAATTCTACACACCCATGAACCTTCTTGTAGAAGGTTAGAAAGTTTTGTAAAGAGTTAGAAAGTGTGACAGAATTCTGCATCATTTTCTTTTTAAGTTAGGATTCTGGTGAACCAATATTGCATTAGTTTTATTATCTATTATTGCTTTTAAAGTGCCCCAAAATGTAATGATAACTAACATTTAGGAACAGGGGTGGAATTTGTGGGGCAGCACAATTTACACTTTCAGGGTTCTGAGCCCCTTTTTTCACAACTAAGCAATCACCCTTCCTCAAGACTATTGTGTCTAATTAGCACAGGGTATATTGGGTAAGTGGGAAGTGACCTGATGCATATTTGGTACTGGGTCCATTCCCCCATATCACTGCAGTTGTTTCTATGGCTGTAACAAAGGCTGTAGGTAACCAGTTTTAACAACTGCATGTTTGCATACTGACAGAGTTCCTTTGAGAATTGCAGTCTCTTTGACTAACACTTTGGGATGGCGTCTGGCAGTCCCCCTGAGAACCTACAAGAACAAGGTTTAGAATGGATCTTTCAACAAAACATCCATCCAAAGGTGAGAACAATGGAAAATTTCAGCTAAAAAACCCTCAATATATAAAATAAAATGTCATGTTAATCAAGAAAACGGTGAAAGTACAACTTTTTTAAGGACAGGGACAATAAAAATGGAAATGAGGTATACCATGTTCATTTTCCATTTCTACAAGAAATTAAAATCTGTAACATACTGAGGGGAAACATATTTCCATTAGCAATGTTTAATAAATTCCCAGCATGTATCACAGCTAGACAAGTAGGATTTTAACCAAGCAAAATATAGCGATCCAAAACCAAGAGGAATAAACAAAACAAGGATAACTTATTGTTTTCCAGAGACTGTGATATAAAAGGCAGATGCTTTTATTAACATTATACAGGAAAATTCAAAAGGACCCCAATCTATTAGATTTAATTAAAAACTATTCTTGAAAATAAACAAAACTCTGTGTGTGTGTTTTTAGCTGATTTATATCAGTCATTCCCTCTAGCAGCCAATACAAATTTGTCACATTATTAAGAAACGGCATCTAATTGGTTGCAATGACAACTGCTATTGTTATTGTAAG
This sequence comes from Pipa parva, assembly GCA_019650415.1. NCBI lineage: Eukaryota > Metazoa > Chordata > Amphibia > Anura > Pipidae > Pipa > Pipa parva. The sequence continues at coordinate 18,839 of WMED01001852.1, forward strand.
CAAAAAGTACTTAAATATCTACCTCAGAATTCTGCACTCACAAGGGCATCCAATTTCAACAACACAGCTTCATCTAAGGGCCGATTCTAGCTTTAGGAGACCTTAATACTTAGCACGTGTTTACCCTGCCTGAACTAAATAAATTATACTGGCATTTACAGAGTTTTCTTCAAACTGGCAATCATTACCTTTTGGATATTTATCTGCAGTTTCTACAGAATCAATAACTGAAATATATTTCACACTTCAGTAAGGAGTACTGTGCTTACACACAGCATGTCATATATTTACCCATATAATAGTCTGCAAAGTGCCATGAAATCTCAGTTATACTGCACGAGCGTTAACATTACCATGATCAAAAAGACTCACTGGAAATCTCTGTACTTCTTAAATCTATTTCTTTTGATTAAAACAACAATTGGAATAGAAATGTTTTAAGAATGAATTAGTGGCAGGCTTCATCAGCCCACTGCGTGGCAATCCTGGCAGTTATACATGCAAAACTGCCAGTTCACAGCCTCGTAGGAGGAATATTAATAAAAAGCTTTTTGTTAAAGCCACACTACTGATGTTATTGAAGAATGCTCAGCTTCATTGAGTAGGAGATAGCTATAGTCTCTAGTTTTTCTTTGCTAAAGATCAGATTTATAGATTGAGAGAGTGTCATTTTTCTAATTCACCTGTTTGACTTTGCCATTTCAGAGTGGTGAATTGGGGGGTAGCAGGGCTCCAGTGTTGCATCAGGTGACTACTTCTTCAAAAATAACAATTGTGACTGTAACTAAATGACAACATGACCTAATTACATGGTGACATATAAATAGATAGAATATTCATAGAATACAGTTAGTAGGACAGTGTGAGACTGACGTCACTGTACTTTAGTTGTCGAATTCGCCTCACTCCACATGACTTCTCATCCTACTTCTATATGCCTGACTATGCCGCACTACACATAAGACAGAGATCCCCGCTGTTCTCCTGTTTGACAAATGTATTTAGTCAATAGTGAGTAGTGAATTTGTTTCTATTTTGGCGATGTGACTTGAATTGCAGTGAGGGGAATTCGTCAGGTTTACCTTTTTGAGAATAAGACCCTTATGGGGTTATTGGCAAAAGTGTGAATTCGCCTGTCGAAGTGAATTCTATCACTTTGGGTTGCAACGCCGATTCTCTACTCCTTACTGAATAAGCAGCGGGTTCCTACTGAAAATCCGCAACAATATTCACACAGAATATCTGTGACTGCAGCAATATAAATCGATAGCGAAGTAGCAATCGAATCAATATTCCCATAGTAAAGTCGTGATCATGTCAGTAGCAGCCTATTGTGTAGTGTGCAATTGTTAAGTGGCGAATTCGCCACACTGCAGAATATGGGGAAGTGTCAAATTCACTCCTTTATGCGACTATTTGCACTTTAGCCATTAAACCCCATAATGTTTAAAGTCATGTAACTGGAACTTCTGCTGAGAAGTCAGAATATAATGATATGCGGTGATTTTCAAAGTATATTTCCCCTGCTTTTCTTGCTTCTCTTAATGCAGTGTCTCTGTCCCTGTAATTCAGGATTCTGGTTAGTAATGGCCTCGGTGGTGCACCAGGTGGTGATAATTTAGTGGCGATTCTGTGTGCTCTTTCTACTATAAGTAACTGTAAGAATGTTTTTTTCCCAAAACTGTTGTTTCAGCCATTTTTATATAAATAATTCTGGGTTATTTCCCTCTATTCTTTCTGGGAATCCCACAAATCTTATGTTATTATGCCTCATTCTCTTTTCCAGGTCATCTGTTTTATAATCCAGTACTGAAATTTTGTGTTCTATTTCTTTAGTTGCGTTGTGGTATTGGGTTGCTTTTATCCTCAATATCGCTTATTCTTTGTTCTGTTTCTTTATTTCTCTTATATTTTGTATGTCTTGTTTCATTAATGTAAAGTCAGTACTGAGTTCTTCCAGTTTTGTGAGCACTGCATTATGATTTAGTTGCATGAGCTGTATGATTGTGTTTCTGGAGTGTCATGGCTTACCTCCTTATCTGCTGTCTCTGCTGCTAGTTTTTTTGGTGCTCTTTCTGTGACCTCAAGGGGGTTTTTCTACAGTCTGTCCAGCTCCTCTGGCAAATCGCTCCAGTTTCTGTGCAGCGCATCAGAGTGATTCTTGGTGTCTTTAATCGCTGTTTTAGCACTTTCCCCTGCTTGTGCTGGAGATTTCAGAAGTTCTGTTTCTCCTCCCTGCATTTCAGGGCTTACCATTGTGGAGCCATGACAATTTTGTGTAGCCATTTTATTCATCTCCAAATAGTAATCACGACTATTTTCTGGTACCGGTAAGTCTGCTGCTGGTTCTCCCCTAGTATGCAGCATTTGTTTTGATCTTTGGGTCAGTATTTTCAGGGTAATTTGGGCTTTTGGTGAGGAGCTCTTAGTTTCTGCTTCCTACTCTATTAAGCTCAGGCTCTGCAGGGATTTTATATTCTTAAATGCATAATTGTGTATAGCACAGCTTAACAGAAGAACCTCAATTTAATATATCAAAACTATCATTGCACAACCAATGAAAGATTCCAATTTAAACTGTCCAACAGAGGTAAACTTAAATAACTTTCAATGGAATTAGAGGATAAATGATGTTAATTTTAACTTTATGCACATTAACTGGCAGTTGTATGCATATACTGGTATAGACCTGAGTGCACAATATGCACTCTGCTCTCTGCCTCCATCATTTTGAAAGACATAACCTGTTATCAGCATTTTGGGGCAGTTGTGGGTCTTCTCTTCCATGGGCCTAGTTGAAGCTGCCACCCCTTCCTGTTGTGCATACGACTGTTATCTGCATATTTTCTCAGAGTGGAATAATTTTGAAGTTAAAATTATCTGTAAGAAAAGAAGTTTGAATGTGTAGGTTTATGTAGCACCACAATCCAGAAGACAAACTCTCCTTATAAACATACTATACTTTCCCTCTATGAGAAATGACAGTAGGTGTATACACATGGTGTGGGGGATGTTTTCTTATTAGTTTCCAGACAAAAGTTGGATGCTGTCCCCTGCCAGATTAACAGTGCATACTGCAGTTTCTCCTTGCACATAAATATTCTTGGAACATTAAATCTTATTTTCAGTCATCAAGAAGACCCAGCTGGTCTTAAAACTGCTTGACACATTATCACTTGACTTTAATCATCCTATGGATAAATATAATGTGGTACCACAGCGTATTTACCCAATTTATTGTATAGAGAATCAAAAATAGACCTGGGTTAAGCAACCTATAGTCCACAGTTAACTTCAGTGCATAGCGCTTCAGTTATTGCAGTAACAAGGGTTATCACAGATGCAACTACTTGCTGAATGTAATTTCGGCTATTTTTTTTTTCTTTTCATTTTGATTCTTTTTAGAACAAATTGTTTTTCTCATTTATTAAATATGCAAATTTTTCTGATCAATAAATAACTAATTTTATTGAAATGTATCGAAATAAATCTAAAATGCACTTAATGGAGAACTATAGCCAAATTTCATGAATACTTTGCTATACTTCATGAATACTTTGCTTTAAACAGCAACACTGGAATCTCAGGAACCAGGAAATGTGTGTGACGTGTACCATGAAACAGCACCCCACCCCACCGGCCAGTTTCACGGAAAATGGGAAAATGTAAGGTAGAGCTACCTTAGAGTTTCAGTTTTCCTATCATCACACATACATTTCCTGGAGATTCCAGTACTGCTGTTTAAAGCAGTGGACTTCAGATGACACAGTGGGCTTCATTAAAAATGCTTCTCACTAAAGTATAGTAAAGCATATACAGTATATTCATATAATCTGGCTATAGTTCTCCTTTAACTAAATGTACTATATGGCTCTAATTGTTTTGTCTATAGATCTGTAAACTGTAATATATCAAACTGTATTAATGTTAGGGCACATGTTTATTTATTCATTTTTATATAGTGCTACTATATTACACAGTGCTTTACAGAGATCCATCATTCACTTCGGTCCCTGCCCCATGGAGCTTACAATCTAGTTACCCTATTTAGTCACACACACACAGATGTATGTTTTTTGATTGTGGGAGGAAACCCATATGTTCTGAATATATTCAAGTTTGCTAATAGTATATTTGTCTTAGCCAATAATTTAATCAATACATTTTTTAAAGTTTATTCACAATCCTCAGGAAAGGTGAAACTTCTTGAAAAACTTTTTAAGTTTAACAGCATGCTTCTGGGTTGAGACAACTCATAGTAGCCACGGGCTAAGAAAGTTCTTGATGTAAATGAATTATAACTTTATCTAGGCCAAAACACAAAAGAGCCAATGTTTAATTAAGTATTCTTTCTATTTCAAATGCATATAAACTTATCAGAATAAGTAGGAGCAAGCAAGAATGTTATATGAAATGAATAACTTAACCTGACATTCAGAATTCATCTTGATGTCTTCAGAGAAAACCTCTCATCTTCACTAAAAGCTGTTTTTATTTTATTGCCCTTCCAGGACCTTGCATGGTAAAAACTTTATGAAAAAAATGAAAGTTTTGAATAAAGCTGGAAGTGACAGCCTCTTAGAAACTCGCTGTGAATAAAGATAAAGAAAAATGAAAAACAGGAGAAGACAAAAGGAAAAGAGCTAACGCAAGCATGTGCTCATCCTTTTCTGCTTCTCATCAAGCATTTCAAAGTATCTAGACTTCAAATAGTTGATGTTTGTGATCTGTACAGGTTTCCCATGGAAATAGCTTTCTTTTTCTTTCTTTTTTTCATATATGCTAAAGAACTAGACTAGCAACAGATTGATCCCACCCAGTAGGCTAAAGCCCCTGTGGCATGTAACAGCTGTGAACTAAGATAGTTTTTCCAACAGCAAGGCAAAATCACTGCTGTAATTGTTACCATTCTACAACACATGGGCATCCAGAGGGGGGAGGCAAGTGCCCCTCCCTGGAAGGCCATCAGTCCATGAAATGGGATACAATGGGAGTGGTTCCACTCTGTCCTGCTCTGACTGCGCCATCCATTAGGAGCAGAGGGCAGGACAGAGGTATTCACTGGGAGTTTAGGACTACTCTCGATGCATCATGTGACAGTGATTTCATGACTTCACGTGGCACTGACATCATAACATCACTGCACCACTGCGCTAGTATTTACTTCTGCAGATGCCCATATTACAACAATGACATTTTCTTGTACTGACCTAAAAAATGTAAACTAAAATTATAGAAAGACCACACTACAATATATGCGATTATTTGCTAAAGTAATTACTTGCCCTTGGACTCCTCTCATAGGAATGAAGCCACCAAGAATTTATGCTTATTTACCCTTTCAGTTCTATATTGGCAGAATCCATTATTCATGTACCTTTCACAGACATAGAATATGGCATCCTATATAATATTTCCTAAGCCAGATACAATCTCAGAAGCCCATGCTGTGTTACTACAGATAAAGAAAAATGAAACTGCATTAAATCATTCAGAAACTGTTCTGCCTGCACTCCCACTCCTATTCTAAAGACATAATGTGTTATATTTGTACTTTAAGTAGGGCTTCTCATTCATGTATTTTATTTAAATGCATAGAAAAGAGGCTTATCCGATTTGCAAAGTAGTTTATTCAGTGCACAGATAATTCCTTCCCTCTGTAATTCAGTATGCAGGTTGGATATTAAATAAGATATCAGAGCTATTATAGACCTGAAATTTCTCTTTGGGATCTGTCTTTAACGCTAAGGGACAATCTGAAAACCAGAGACCCAGAACCCTCTTATTAAAATATTCCTCAATCATGTTTTCATTCACAACGTATTTCCTAATTATACAAGCTTGGACCAATTATATAGCAGCCTTAGGCAGAGTATAGCTATTACTATAGCAAAAAAGGCAGTGTGACAATTAGACTTACTAGTGGCCAACCATGCAAAAACATGTAGAGTCACAAGCAAGAGATCATAAAGGCAAACCCTAATGTTTACCATTTATTGCTAGAAAACAGAAAGAGTATATAGAAAATATCCCTTACTTACATGAGAGACTAACATTTAGTTTATAACCAGTTATTTCCTGAAGGTCCATTTTTCAGCATATACATATTGTTGATCTCTGTATCAAGTAAAACATCTGCAATTACATTTGTTGTTTTTACCAGAAAGAAACATCACATAATATATTTTGCTTTTTTATTGTATGTCAGATGAAAGAAAGGGCTGGTTGGAAAAAGTGCTTATTGAAAATATTACAGCAACGGAAATGTAGTTTGGTTAACAAGTTATGTCATAATGTACAGAAAAACACCCTCATTAATATAAAATGCAGTTTATGTTTTAATTGATACCCGAGGTCACAATATGAAATATTTAATGGGTGGTGACGTTATAATAAGCCTCACAAGTAAAAGAACTGACTCTGAGATTTTCTCAGGGTTGATTTTCTGAACATGGTTTAATCCCCATGTTTTAACAGGATCTTTTGTATATTTATTTTAATAGGGAGGCTAGCAATAATATTTATTCAATTAAATAACAATATGTTGTTCAATCACGTTAAAGTAAATTGTCTGATACATAATAATGTAGTTAACTAACAATAAACCAAAGCTCAAATCAGTTCCGGTTATATCTTTTCTTTATTCTCATACTCCCTCTTTCCAGTGCAGCAGCACTATAAACAAACAAATACCTGATAGGTGCGATTTCCTAAAAAGCACAGCATAAATGACTTTATTTCAGAGCACTGTGGGAAATATACCCTTTCTCTGGACACTCCTTCACACCCTCTTCTTAATGTGCATGGCTAGGGTCCACTTTATTCTCCTATCATTGTCTTGTTAACCTTCATTAGATTTTGAAATGTTTTTACATCTTCTCTCAGTAGTTTTATTGTCCATTTAGCTATAGTTCAGGCCGTCTGAGTCTCCCAGGAGTTCAGGCCTAATAGAATTGTTTATACCCCTTGTCCAAATTGTGATGACCCTGAGTGAGAGAGGAATTATTTGGTTCAAGGTAATCAATAATGCTTGGAATTAACTGATCAATTTGTAAAGCATTCTGTGTAATCACAATCTTCTTATAGCAGCACAGATCATTCCGGTGTGTTT